>OVAF01000577.1:0-36753 GCA_900406245.1 Odontarrhena argentea | reverse complement strand
TATATATATATATATATATATATATATATTTGGTTGGAGATACTCATATATTATATATAGACTTTCACTAATTAAATTTTCACATTTCCTTTTACTTTTTACTTGTTCATATTTTTGTTTCTAGTTTTTATAGGATCAATATAATTTTTTAATATTTAAGTTTATGATTATGATTCTATTTATTAATTATTTAAGTTATTTTAAAACAGTTTAAACTGAAACCAAACCGAATTGAGGTCGATCTATGTTTTTATAGTTTCATTTTTTTTAAAACCGAAAACCGATTAAACCAAACCAGAACTAAAACTGAAATATAAGCGGTTTTTATAGGTTGGGTTTTTATCAAATCCAAAAAACCAATGAAACCAAACCATAACCGAATCAAAAACCAAAACGTCCACTCATATTTTCTGGAGAAGCCCTATATAGACCAGATTTTATTCAAACGTGACATGGCAAAAGTAGCTAATCAGATGTGTGTTATGAAGATTTGCAAATTTAACTCTCTACCGAGAGTAGAGCCTACTGGCGTATTTAAGTCTTCCTCTCGCT
Source organism: Odontarrhena argentea (assembly GCA_900406245.1). Lineage (NCBI taxonomy): Eukaryota > Viridiplantae > Streptophyta > Magnoliopsida > Brassicales > Brassicaceae > Odontarrhena > Odontarrhena argentea. The sequence goes on along the minus strand of OVAF01000577.1, from coordinate 36,201 downwards.
CCATACATGGGCCTAAGCCCATTATCAGTCATTTCAAGGCCTAGTTTTGCGTCAACAACCTAAACTGTGTGTTGACCAGAAAAATAATCAGAGTCGATTCTTTTGTTTAGAGCACGAGAAATTTGAAATTCAAAACTCTTCACTTTCTTCAAATCGAGTTCCCCCTCTCTCTAGCATAAACCCTAGAAGTTCGGAGATCTTCAAGATGACTTTGGCACCGTCGGTTGGTCGCGAGATCTCGAATCCGCCGTCAGATGGGATTTCGAATCTTCGGTTTTCCAATAGCAGCGATCATCTACTTGTGTCTTCGTGGGATAAGGTTAGAAATCGGACATCGATTTTACTTCTTGTTTGGATCTTTCTTAAATTTATGGATGGTTTTGATTCTGTGTTTTGGGTCCAAGAGTGTGAGATTGTATGATGCGAATGCTGACACGATGAAAGGAGAGTTTAAGCATGGCGGTGCGGTTCTCGATTGTTGCTTTCATGATGAATCTTCTGGGTTTAGTGTTTGTGCTGATACTATAGTCAGAAGGTATGTTGAATTTGTTTTTTATTTGATAGATTTTTTAAAAAAATCTTTGAAATTTGTTTAGGAAGTGAGATTTAGTGTGAATGGTGATGTAGTGGAGTACAATTGATTAAGTCTATTATGTAGCTAACTTGGGAGTTTATGGTTTTCAACTGAATTCATTTATGTATATATGGTTGTGAATTGATTTGTAATGGAATAAGAAGTTTACAATTTTGGACATGTAAGATTGATTGGTTAGATATTGTTTGATTTTTTCCACAGTTCTTAAATCAGTTATGGTAAGTCATGTATATGCAAATTTATCTGTGAAATTCACCATCCTTGAAAGAAACTTTATCTGGTTATTGTGCTGTCTTTGTGAATTTTTTTATAGTGGGGATTTCTTTTGCTTTTTTTCAGGATTGACTTCAATGCTGGCAAAGAGGACATTTTGGGGATGCATGATAAACCAGTGCGATGTGTTGAGTATTCTTATGCTGCAGGTTGGTAAAGCAGTAATCGTGTTCTTGATGCTTAGTTGAACGGGGACGCCTAAATTGTGCCGTCTCCCGTCTCCGAAACGTCTCGGGAACGGGTACCTTATGGGGACGGCCTAGGGACGTCTCTAAGACGTTTCCTTAAAAACGGAGACGACATGTTTTTTGGGGACGTTTCGGAGTAAAATAGGGGACGTTTCTAAGACGTTTCTCACCTATTTCTAATGATTTATTAATCTTTTCCAAAACAAAAAATAGAAAATTTAGAAATTAAGAAACGTGTATATATATATTAAAAGATTTAGGGTTTTCCTAAAACTCTATATATTGGAAGATGGAGGGTTTTTGGAGTTTACAGAACTCTCTCTAGATGAACCAGACTTTGAAGAAGACATTCTCAACAATAATTAAGTAGTTTGTTTTTTCATTCTTTAAGATATTGAACTACATTTTGGTTCCTATGGTTTGACTTATATGATATTTGTTTTTTATATGAATATTTTTATTATATTCTTACTACATACTAAGATACCCCTGCCGTCCCCGTATCTATATATTTTTGATATTTCCGTTTCCCGTACCCGTACCCGTATCCGTTTCCGTATCCGTCCCTGTATCCGTGCAACTTAGGTTGAACCTTTATCATGTTGATAATTGGTGCTTCTGATTTGTAGTTAAAGTCATTCTGTTGAAATATGTTAAAAAATGGTTTTCTTTAGTGCCTTAGAGGTTAACATCATAGGTTTTCATTCATGTTGCGATTTTTCAGCTTTCAGCATTTTGGTGTTACTCTTTACTTGAACACTTTGTTTATGTTACAGGGCAAGTGATCACTGGAAGTTGGGATAGAACGATTAAGTGTTGGGACCCAAGAGGTGCGAGTGGAACAGAGCGCACCCAGGTTGGAACATATCAACAACCTGAGCGTGTTAACTCTCTTTCTCTTGTCGGAAATCGTTTGGTAGTGGCAACGGCAGGAAGGCATGTCAACATTTATGATCTTAGGAATATGTCTCAGCCTGAGCAAAAAAGGGAGTCCTCACTTAAGTACCAGACAAGATGTGTGCGGTGTTATCCCAATGGAACAGGTAAATGTCTGACATGTTGCTTTTGATGGTTTTTGCAAACAGTCTTTCTTCATGTTCTAAGTGTACTCTTTGGCCTCAGTTTCCTCTTGCACACTTTTGATTTTCATAATACTTTGCAGGATATGCCCTTAGCTCTGTTGAAGGGAGGGTTTCGATGGAGTTCTTTGATCTAACAGAGGCTGCTCAGGCTAAAAAGTACGTTCCTAATGTTTTATGATAAGCTTTCGTAGTCTATTATTTTTTATTTTATTTTTTAAAAAATTTGTGATACGCTTTTCTGGTGTATATACCTTTTACTCTTTTTGAATCTGATACTTTTATTTTAACTTCGTTTCAGATATGCTTTCAAATGTCACCGGAAGTCAGAGGATGGAAGGGACATTGTCTACCCTGTAAATGCGATTGCCTTCCATCCGATGTAAGTCTTATCTTAATAGACATCTGACTGTTTCCTTTCAGATTCTTGATTGCTTCTAGACTTTATCAACTTTCGACTGAACTGAGTGGAAAGTCACACTGCTCTTAATAGTAGTACGTGGCAGAATCGTTAGTTTGAATGGAAAAATGAAATCTGGTGCTGAATGGAATAGCTAACTGTGTATTGTGGATGCCAAATTTTCCTTTGCAAACAAATTCTGTAATTTTTGTTCTTTAGTCCACTATTTAAATGGAACCATAAGGGGGAAAGGAAAAACGTTGAGTGTTTTTATCTCAGTAGGGCAACTCTATTGCTTTTACTAACCTACCGGTTCTAAAATTGTAGTTATGGAACTTTTGCTACCGGAGGTTGTGATGGTTTTGTCAACGTTTGGGACGGTAACAACAAGAAGAGGCTATATCAGGTTTAGCAATGACAAAAACTTCTGATGTTATTTATTCATTATTCTTTTGGTAAGTGAGACACAACATTAATCGCTCCTTTTATATTTTCCTGTAGTACTCAAAGTATCCAACAAGTATTGCTGCACTGTCATTCAGCAAAGATGGTGGATTACTGGCTGTTGCTTCTAGTTACACTTTTGAAGAGGGAGACAAACCGTAAGAATCTCACTCTCCAACATTCTCCGTTATAAACGTTTTGAAGTTGTTGAATATCATGCTTTCAGATCTTTAGCTTGAAGGAATCTTAGTTTGAGTTAGTTGCTACTAGTTCTCAGCAAAGGCATATAATAACATTCTTATTGTGGACTGTTTAAGACTAGATATTTTTGTATATGCGTTTGGATTGATCTCTCATAAAACTGATCCTGAGTGTTGTGTTTTTGCAGGCATGAACCAGATGCAATCTTTGTTCGAAGTGTTAATGAAATCGAAGTGAAACCGAAACCAAAGGTGTACCCAAATCCTCCGGTATAACCAGGAATGATAGAATAAGGAGAAGTTAATCCAACTTGATGTTGTATTGTTGCTACGGTGGTTGCTCAAAGAAGATTGGTAGCTTGTTTTGAGTTTCTAAAATCCTATTTTGTCTGTAAAGCTGAAGTATGAAACAAATACAATGGCATTAACAACTGAGATTGTGTTCCTTTGGTTTTGTGTAAGTTTACCAACATCTGTGGTTTATATGTTGTGATGGAATTGCACTATATTTTGATGACTTCGAGTTTCCATCAGAAATTATAATTTCAAATCCAAATTGAAGAAGAGAAGAGATCAAAGACACTTTGAAAATAAGTTTAACCAAAGCAAAGCCATAACAAAGGTCGTCCAACCATAAGTCACAAAACATCAAATGAAAACCCAAATCAGTAATACTGACATAACTGACTCAAGTAACTTGAAACCCAAAAAAACAGAACAATCCATAAGAAATATAGACTACATAGATGTTGCAGACCAGACCAACATGAACACCACCATAGGTAATCCAGGCAAAACCAACTAATCTGAGACGAAATTATTCTCCACCTGTTTCAATACCATTTCAGAGAAAAAGCTCAGAGAGTAAGATATGAATTCCAATAATAAAGCTAGCTTGGTTTAAGAGATCCATTACCTCTGAAAAAGATGCTTCTTCAGTTTACTTTCCACCTTTCTTCTTCTTCTTCTTCTTCTGCGTGACCCCGCGAGCCCGCACAGGCTGGTTCAGCCTCGGGCGTTGTCCATCTTCCTCAACCGGTAATGGTGAGGATTTCTTTAATTCCTATTTAGCATCATCATCATGACCATAAACCGCTACATTGTCAGAATCATCAACAAGAACCTCTCTGTCCTGAGAATTATCATCATCAACCTCTCCATCCTCAGGATCAAAGGCACTCAAGTCAAGCTGGTAACGAAGTATCCCTCCAATTCCACCAAAACCTCTGCAAAACTTAGACCCTTCCGTTGATTTGTTGGTTACAAACTCTAGCGCACAGCCGAATCGCTTGTATTCATTAGCCAGCCACTCCACTAACGAAATCTTCTCCTCCACAACAACCAATTCGACGTCGCCTACTTTGAAGTTCTCGGCTTTGCCTTCTTGTTCCTTGTTCAAGTGTTTAATCAAAGTCTCACCAGTTGCACTGTTCTTCATCACGTATCTGTTGATATCGAGATTTTCCCACACGATCAGTGTCTCTACCGCACCCGAATCCAAAGCGTTGAAAGTGTCATCCACGCCAGAAACGTACTTCCCGGTTTCTTGGTTTATCTCCTTAAAGTACTTCCCTATCAACCCCGATTCTCGAACAAACTTCACATTCGCCAGGAATTCAGATGACAACTCGATAGCCTCATTGAAACCAAGTTCTCCTCCGTGTGATACATCCACCACTTTCATTATCTTGGCCTTAAGCCGGGAATCAAACACACCTGACTGACTCAATTCAGTCTTCAAATCCGCTGAACCGGCAATTATCAGACCAGCCACATTAGGCTGACTTGTGGAAGGATTGATGTAGTACTCCGTAGCGAGCTCAGAAACTTTCCTCAAGTAATTGTTCCGTGATTCCCCGCGGAGACGGTCAAACCTCAGAGCAGATTGTCCTCCTCTTTGGTGCTTCTTCGGAAGATCAACCGAGAACTTGTGAAGCACGTCACGAGAATTACCACTCCAAGTTCCAAAGAGAGTACCGTTCCCGTCCATTATAATAAAACCAAACGTGTCATCAGACTCCAGCAAGACATGAAGAGCTTCAGTGTGGAACTTATTGTCACAGAGGTAGAGACTATTGTGTATCGGCCTAAACGGCTCAAAATCAATAGTATCCTTCTTCTCCTTGCCTTCTTCATTGACAAAGGTTCCTGCGTAGAGCACAAGACCATTGGGAGGGACCCTGTTGTAAAGTTTCAGCCTTTGCTGTGCACAAGTGATGGCGCTCAAAACAGATTGGCGATTGACTCTGCTCTTAATGTTTGATGCGGTTCCGTGTTCATCACACAACATCTTCGTGACACGAGAGATTTGGTCGCGGGGAGGTATGATGAGTGAGATCATGCTTGTTCCGTTTCCTTTAGCGGCTTCAAGGGATTTGATCAGCTTCTTCATCTTCCATATCTCAATGTTCTTTTCGATGTCGTCACGATTGTCTCCCATCTTAACGAGACCTGCATCATAAGTTACACATATGTTAACTTTGCCGTAAGACCTAAGATTAGTAGCACTAGTTGATAGCCAAATATTGTACAATAAGGAAATGAAACAGGACTAGGGTAATATAATTATCAATCAACCATCACCAAACTAATAGAGTATAAAGCTCGAATCAAACCAAAAAAACCTAAAACAGAGTTCCACATATCCTAAATAAAAAACTACATACAAACTCGTAAAACCTAACTGGAAGAATCATTAGACAAAATCTAACCGAACAACAAATACCAAAATTATAGAAACACATACAAAAAATTGTACTATGACACAAATATCAGACGAACAAGTAGGAAAAGAAAGAGAAGATGCGAAGATCGGAAAGTACCTGAAGAGAAACTACGTGATGCGCAAGTCTTCGAGCACCTTCTTATAAAAAATTTGATACGGCAGAGAGAGAAAGGATATATAGGTAGTTTTTGTTTAACCTAGGTTTCCTACTAATTAAACCGACATTCTTCATTGGGCCTAAGCCCAATATCTTCATTACGTTGATTTACTATCTGGTCGTAGAATATATCTCTCTTGTTCCTTTTTTTTTTTTTTCTGTTATGTTTGAAGTTCGAACCATGTTATAATTCGGTTTAGTTTCGGTTTAGTTTAAGACTGAAGGTTTAGAATATGTTTAAACCAGATTATGTTGACAAAAACAAAACCAGGTTATAATTCGGTTATTTAAGTTTGTACAAGGTGATCCCCATATATCTCCCCATTTAGCTAAAAAAAAATCATATCTTCCTCTAAAGAATAATGTATTCAACAAATTTTAATAGAATAAAAATATATATTTTTTATCTCTAACCGAGAAGACAATTTAACTATTAAAAACTCAAAAAGGGATTAATAGGAAACTTTACACTTAGTAATAAAGCATTAACATTTTATGAGTTTTTTTGGAATTTATTAAAGTTACAAAAAATGTATTAATCGTTAATACAATGATATTAAGAAAATAATGATAAAAAGAAAAACCATTTATCACTTAAAAAGACAAATCTTATAATTCTTTTCCAAATTTTATATTATCTGAACCTATACCGATCCAAAAAAAAATGTGTCTAGGTTGGGTAGGGTTCAGGTATGTGTATGCCAGTTTTTCATATTAAAGCCGGGTGCATTGTTCAAACTNATTTAAAAAAAAAAAAAAAAAAAAAAAGGAAAAAGATTCCATTTAGTTTGGCGAGGCATGTCAATGTACATGGAAATTCCTAAAATCTGATTGAAATTTTTGGAAAGTTTACAGATTCAAAGAAAGTGATATCAAAGTAAGTGAGGAAACAAGTAATAGTACACAGATAGCTAATTGCTTACAAGTTACAACTAAAACGACTTGTCCAGTAGGGTATTCACCACCGCAAATCCTACTACTACGCCTATCTCCGATCACCTCGAGCACGGATCTTCTGTCCAATCAAATCTTCCACGGAAGCTTGAGCTGCTTCTGCTTCGACTTCTGCCGCCTCTGCTTCCTCTGCAGCTTCGTCAGCTGCTGCCATGGCGGTTTCGGCCTCTGCAACTGCCTGTGCTGCATACGCTTCTGCCTCGTGTACGTCCATTGTCTCCATTTTGTCTAACATTGCTTCAATCGGTGGACTCTTTTGAGTATTCTCTTCATCTCTGTCTGTTTGAAGTGAAGGTAAAGAGAGACCACTACTCTGTTTTCCTAAGAAGGTCCCCAGACTTGTTTTCCTGTGAGAAGACGATGGAGTGGAGTTTGGAATTATATAATTTCCTTTAACCTGTAAAAGAGAGTTCCCAAGATCAACGAAACATCGCAAAACAACGCATGTCTCTGTTCAACTAATAACCATTAAGCAAGTTGATTGTACAAAGATAAGAAGCATAATACCCATATCATATCTGCAGTCATCATAAGCGTTACATGAATGTATTAATGAATCTTTACCTCCATAAGTTTACCACAAGCTGCCATGTACTTTAGCTTGGTAGACAGCACACGTTTGAAGTCTGGTGGAGCCTCATATTGTTCCTATACAAGGTACCCAAGTACGATCAACCCCTCAAATCAGTCTTCACGAGGAACTCTTAACAAAGAATCTTGAAAAACTGAATACCTCAATGTAGGCACCAATTGTTGTCTTATTGGAGCCACCAGGCTCTTTCAAGGTAACAATTGCTTCCATTATAAGGTTATCGAGCCTGCAACATAAAAGCTAGTTACAAAGTGTCTATGATAACAGGTTCAAATTGATATAAATTAACATCTAAGTATAAGTGTGACTTTTCATACTTTTCAGAATTAAACAACATCTAACTTCTGAGATGTACAACAAAGCATATCCTCATCAATAAAAAGAGACAGACATAGATGACAATTCTGACCTTGCAGGTCTCCTTGTAGCAGGAGCAGTAGAAACTTGCTTAATGGCAGGTGAGTGTTCTTCCGGTTTCGCTAACCTAGAATTTACACGCGATCCCCATCCACCCGTCCCCATGACACTCATATTTCTCCACTTGTCCTGTCCCAATACACAATCCAAATTCAGATACCAGCTGCGTTATAAAGTCGACACAAAGGATAAGAAACGAATCATGACCTCAAGATCGACACTGGAGCGCAGGTACAAGACTCCGCTAAATTCAGGGTCTTTGAGAATGGTGCGCCATCTACCAGTACCATGCTTTATGACACCAGAATTTAGAGCTGATTCCTCTTCTTGAGTCCATTTCTGCTTTGGATCACCCATCTATGCAAGTCCGTTCAGAAACAAAACAAATCATACATCGATCTTGAGAGCTAAGAAGAAAGAATATCTCGATTAGGTCCTAAATTCGCAATCATAACTAACAGTTGAGGTTTCTTGTTCTTGAGGTTTCTGGTTTTCGTCGCTCGGATTCTTCTTGGGATCACCGCCGTCGTTAGAGTCGCCGGAAATCTCAGAGGTTACAACCATCGTCGTCGTCACCGGCGGATTAAAGGAAAGAAAGCGAGATACGATTTCAAGATTTTTGAAAAAGATCGTTGTGTGTTCAGGAGTTAGAGAGGGAAACCATTTAAATATCTTCTGAATCTTTGCGACTCCGTAACGGAAGCGGAATGCAGGACAAACCGGAATATTGAAGAGCTTGGTTTAAGTTCTTAATTTGAATAAGATTGTTATTGGTCCAACGGTTTATAAGTCCGAGGGGCTTTGAATCTTGTTTTTTTCCGGTTCGAAATTAGACTGAATATTTTCCGGTTCTATTAATTTGGTTATTGACTGAATATATTTTTTGTTAAATAGAGTTTCTCGGGCTGGTTTTGATTCGGTACATTGAAAGTTGAAACAAATCTAATTGAAGTTTTTTTTTTCTTGAATTTTTTTTCTATTAAATAAACACAGTTACAAAAAACAATAAGAAAAAAAAAAAATCGGTCAGTAAAACCAAAATTAACCAATTCAATTTAATCTTCCCTAAACCCTAGCATCTAAAGTGCAATGCGCTACCGAATGGGTCGCCTAACTCCACACCACTATCGCAAAGTACTTGACACAATTTACTATTGAACAATCGAAAAATTAGAAATGCAGAATAATAATGAATATCGCTCGGATAGATAGTAAGGCAGTTTTTAAGTAAAATCTAACTACGATTTTAAGAATTGTCTAGATTAAAAAAGTTGGAATTTTTGCAAAATTTTGATAAGTTTAAAAATGAAAAATTGGTGAAAAAGATACCGTTTAAAAGAAATATTTGTTAAATAGATAGTTTTTAAAATCTTTGCTTTTCTAAAATCTTTGCTAAAAAGATTATTTTTGGATGTTTCAAGTTATTTTATATTGGTTTACAAAATCATAAGTATTGAGTTACTTTCTAAAAAAATTAAAAATAAATAAAAATTGAACAATTCCATAAAATCCTGTAAACTTATTTTTATTTTCTTTTAGAATCCTCCAGCATCCTCACAACAACATCAAGCAAATCACTCAAAAAGCTTTACGATTTCCACCACAATCTTTTCCTATACCAAACCTATAAAGCTAAAACTCTAACGATCTCCATAAGGATATAATCGAATCAATTTCGACTAGGTTCCGATTATCCAGAGCCTCCACTGATGTCAAGAACCGTAACTCGTGAACTCAAGTTGCAAGATACACCAAACCAAGAGCAGTAATCTTCATTCCCCTTTAAAGTTTTGTTTTTAGTTTCTTTCCAATCATCTAAAAAACAGATGCACCTGATGTAACAATGGCTCTTTTGGGTTGAATAAATTTAACATTTCATTCAAAAAACAAAGAAAAGAAATTAAAGCCCAAAGCATTGTTCAAATTGGTATGTATCATCTTATAGTAAAGAAAAGAAAAAATTATTAGTTTCGCAAGGCATGTCGATGTACATGGAAATTCCTAAAATTTGATTGAAATTTTGGAAAGTTTACAGATGCAAAGAAAGTGGTATCAAAGCAAGTGCATTTTGAGGAAACAAGTAATAGACACATACACTGATAGCTGATTGCTTACAACTAAAACGGCTTCCCAAGTAGAGAATTCACCACCACAAACACTACTACTACGCCTCTCTCTGATCACCTCAAGCACGGATCATCTGTTCAATCAAATTTTCAAAATATAATCATTTAGAGATTTGCAGAGTCTTTCTCCGTCGAATATTTCACGTATTGAAACAAAATAGTGTTACCAGATTGCAGCTGTTTCTTCCTTTCAACGTCTTTGAAGATTCTTCCGCTACAGCTTGAGCTGCTTCTGCATCGGCTTCTGCTGCCTCTGCTTCCTTTGCAGCTTCTTCAGCTTCCGCCATGGCAGCTTCTGCCTCTGCAACTGCCTGCGCTGCAACCGCTGCTGCCTCATGTACGTTCATAGTCTTCATTCTGGCTAAATCTGCTTCAACCTGTGACCTTGTCAGAATGTTCACTTCATCTCTGTCTGTTTTAGGTGAAGGCAAAGAGAGAACACTCTGTTTTCCTGAGAAGGTCCCCAGACTTCTTTTCCGGTGAGAAGACGAAGGAGTGGAGTTTGAAATTCTATACTTGCGTTTAACCTATATAAAAAGAGAATTAACCAGATCAATGAAACCTCGCAAGTTGCACGGAAACTACGCTTATGTCTCTGTTCTACTAATAACCATTAAGCAAGTTGATTGTACAAAGATGAGAAGCATTATATCCACATCACATCTGCAGCCATCATAAACGCTACATAAATGTATTGAATCTTTACCTTCATAAGTTTACCACAAGCTGTCAAGTACTTTAACTTGGTAGACAGCAAACGTTTGAAGTCAGGCGGAGCGTGATATTGTTCCTATACAACCAATAAAAGGTACCCAAGTACGATCAATCCCTCAAATCAGTCTTTACGAGGAACTCAAACAAAGAATCTCAAAAAGAAGAAGAAAAAGACATAATATTTAAAATTTACTGATTAAACCACGTACTGCCCTTTGGTGAAACAATAACAGAAACCTGATCTTAAAGACAAAAAAGTTATTCACTTCGCAAGTCTATGAAATTACTGCAGAATCTAGCCTTATGTATTCTAACCTTATTCAATGCATATTCGTCTAATCTATTCAGGAGAGGAAAAGATAAAGATCTCACCCATTGCCGTTCAGTAAAACACTAAAACTGACACCATCCCTCAGATTATTAGGAAGAATACATTCTACTGAGGTAACCAAAGACCATATCTAGTTTTTATCCGCAATCACAGTTTCACACATACTAGTAGACAACGTATCAATCCACCGAGAACCATCAAACTGAAATGTAGCCCAATGGGATATGTCTGTAGAGAATGAATTAACTAAAATTGTTGTCTATGATAAGGAAAAGGAAGTAAGAACTGAATACCTCAATGTAGGCACCAATTGTTGTCTTATTTGAGCCACCAGGCTCTTTCAAGGTAGCAATTGCTTCCATTATCAGGTTGTCAAGCCTGCACCGTAAAATTTAGTTCACACTTTTCATCATAATTTTACGATTATATAATACCAACATAATCAGCATCTGGAAAATTATGCAAAAGAATATGTTATTATGCATAATTCAAAGGGAATGATAAAGGTTAAGAACTAAACTAAACAGAGAAGACATTTTAACCACAGGTTAAGCGTTAACACAGAGCCATATCACATAAATGTAATCTAAGAATTTCATGGACAAAAAAGTGACGGCAAACCATACATTTCGAATGCAGCCAACAATGCAGGTTATAAACTTCAGAAACACCATCCAGAGATGTACAACAAAGCATATCTCTTCAACAAAAAGAGACAGACATAGATGACATTTCTGACCTTACATTAGGTCTCCTTGTAGCAGGAACAGTAGAAAGTTGCAGCGCAGAAGTGCCGGTAGCAGTAAAATGCTTAGTATCAACCATTTCGTCATCACTTGGCAACGAAGAGGTAATGGCAGGTGAGTGTTCTTCCTGTTTCGGAAGAGAGAGTGTCCTTTTAACAGCTAACCTAGACTTTTCACGCGATCCCCATCCATTCGCCATGACACTCATATTTCTCCACTTATCCTGTCCCCAAACACAATCCAAATCAGATAACAGCTCATAACAACAAACAAAACACAGCTCCATTATGAAGTTGACACAAAGGATAAGAAACGAATCATGACCTTAAGATCGACATTGGAGCGCAAGTACAAGACTCCGCTAAATTCAGGGTCTTTGAGAATGGTGCGCCATTTACCGGGACCATGCTTTATAACACCAGATTTTAGAGCTGATTCTTCTTCTTGAGTCCATTTCTGCTTAGGAGCACCCATCAATGCAAGTCTGTTCTGCAACAAAACAAATTACACATCATGAGACCTAATCAAAACAAGCATCTCATAAGACAAAAATATCTTGATTAGATCCAAAATTGGCTTCGTTCGCAACCATCACTAACAGTTAAGACTTCAAAAGTAGACTCTCTAATAGCAATGAACATAAAACCCTAATTCCCTGTTCCGCCCTAACAAGTAGATATCTCGACTTCCATATTACTTCGATGTAAAGTTTCATCAGATAACCCCAAAAACTCGATTTACAGAAGCAATTGTGGATATTGCAATAGTCGACAGCAAAACCCTAGAAATAGGATTTGAAACCTAATACAACAATCAAGAGACGAGAAACAGATGAATTCACCAGGAAAATCAGATTCCGGCGGAGAAATCGATCTCGGCGATGCGAATTGCGAGTTTTGATGGAAGGGAATTAGGTCAGATTTGGAGAGAGCTTCTTTGGCTCCAATGAAATTAGGGTTAAAGCGAATCAGGATTTTACAGTAACGGACCTCCGTCAAATGTGCTGTTACGGTGAACTACTTACGACCAATTAATCTTCAAATTTGCAGTAAAACTTTAATGAATAACCTAATGATTATTATATTCTGAACGAGTTTATAAATAGTCTAAAATATTCACATGAAAAAACATTGTCTGAAACTATTAAAAAATTTGAGTTACATTAACTAATCTACATAACTAAAGTAAGAGGTACCTAGAGAGTTTGAAGACCAGGTTATCATACTATTATTTTGAGAAGTAATTTTGGGCCAAAATGATGTGTAAGGTTGATATGCAAGAATTATGACGTGTAATTTTGACATAAATGTGATGAGATTTTTTTATTTTTAAAAAATTTGAATCGAAAATTTCTTTCCTTTTTATCAGATTTTTTTTTTTTAATAATTTATTGTTATTGCCTTATTTGTGAATCATTAATTTTTTTTAATAAATTTTTCGTTTCTGAAATCTGCACAATATATATCATTCATCCGACATTAAACTATACAAATCTTCCTAATTTATATATTTGAACTATATGATACTCAAATAATTCAATACTCAAATTTGATTTTGCTTTCAAATTTGATCATTACCTTTAGTCCGTTGTCTTGGAAACCATATCCTATTTAGCTTTCGGTTTTCTTGGCTCCAAGTCTTTCTTCCTCTGCACTTTGATGAGAATTTGGGACATTTCGACGCTGCAAATTGGTTGTTGGAGGATCAACAAAAGTTAAATTACATCTTCTTAGCAGAAGATTCATTAGCAAATTCAAGCTTCTGCTAGCTAGATTTTTAATTTGTCCATCCATGGCTTTGGTTTTCTACATTAAATAATCCCTTATAGTTTCATCGACAGACATTACTTAACATTAATTGAATTATCTTAGGAAAAAAAACACTCGGGACCACGATATCAATTCTAAAAAAAAAAAAAAAACAGTCAAATTTGTGAATTTGAACAATAGATTGAAATCCGAAAACCTGAGAGCATCAAGGACAATGATGATATCTCGATCGACAACAGGTTTGGTACGAGCGATTGTGATTAGAGTCGTGAATTGGTCAATCTCGGGTTTCATATGGTCTTAGAACAGATTATACGTAAAACTCATTGAAATATATAGGAAATTTAAGAGATTCACCTAAAAACAATGGGAAAATTACGATTTCAAATTATTATTTTTGTAGGCAGTTTTACAAATTTAAAAAGACACGATTGTTTGAAATCTCGAGTTGAACAATTTTCGTTTTATAAGTTTCTCGAACAAATATACAAATTTCTCATTATAAGCGATTTTTAAGAATCTGAGATTTCTCACAGAGATATCCAAAAATTCGTCAGGAAGACGAATGAGTGCCACGTCACATTTAGTGAGTCATATTTTCATGACTATTAGTGAGACACATCAGCTTTTACAAGTTAAACAACTTCTCAATTAAATTGATTTAGATGGTTGTTTTAAGGAAATAATGTGTTTATTTTATCTTTTATTGTTTGCAATATCTTTTTAACTGTACAACATATTTTAAAAATCATTTTAATAAAAGAATATTATCATTACTTGAACAAAATAATAAATAATAAAATTATTTTTTTCTAACATCCACATTTATCATACGCCATCCAGAGTTATTATATACGATACATGATAATAATTCACTATCGACTATTAATATCCGCCATCCATTATTATTATTTACTATCCAGTGTTATTATTCACCATTGTCGTTTGTATCCACCATCCACAAAAATAATGTGTGAAATTATTTTCTAAGTTTGTTTAAATTTAGGAAAACACAGTTTTATTATAAATATTTTTCAAAATTTTGTTTAAAATTAAAATTACAACTATAAAACAGAATATACTAATTTCACTTTTCCACAACAAAAAAGAGTCTAAACTTTAATTTGTTTGGTTTAGTGGTAATGGATAATTGAATTTAAGCTTAAAATGGGTATTGTATATTTATAAACCACTCATTTGGCAAAAACTTTAAAAACAACCTATTTTGCAAATATATGTTTTGAAAGGTTACATGTTTTCCCAATTTTCTATTATTTTTACTTTATGTTCTTTATTTATTTAAGCCAAGTAGCCAACATTAATAAGTCATACCAATCAGCCATGAATACTATATGTTTTGTGCTTAATATTGGTAAAAAAAAAAGTGAATGTTTAAATGGTGGATGGAGTTAGTTGTATACTTTTTTGCATTAGGATGAGAATAGTTGGATCCTTGAAAGAGTCAAAGCAAGTGGTTTAATTCGGGGTCCGTTTTACTAAATATTGCATTACGTGCACGTGAACACAAGAGAAAGTTTAAAAAGCAAAAAAGAGTCAACAAAGTTGCCCGCCTAACGCTTAGGTTAACACTATTGAAGCAATTCTAAGCAAAAACTTTTAATCTATAGGTTTTCACAAAGAGAGTAGCTAAAAATTCTCAAACAAAAGTTAGAGAGATATCAGAGATATGGCGACGAAGAGCGATGATTTTGCACCATTTCCAGTGAAAGATCAGCTTCCAGGAGTCGAATATTGTGTTTCGAGCTGTCCAAATTGGCGTATGCATTGATCTCATCTCATACGTCTTTTTTATAGTATCATTTGTCACCAAATAGATGAATGGTTGTAATTCTACAGTGGTTGAAAATAAAAAACTGCTACTATGCTATTTTGTACCATTCACAACATTGGATTATGATTGTTACTTATCTATGTTGTATATACATGTTAACCCCATATGTATGATTAACTAATTATATGGTTTTGTATGATGAATGATGGATACAGCGGAAGGGATAGTTCAAGGATTTCAACATTACATAGTAATGCTTGGAACTACTGTAATCATACCTTCCATACTCGTCCCTCTCATGGGTGGTGGCGATGTAAGCATTTTCATTTATCTCATTCTAATTACTACTTTTTTGTTTAAAATAGAGTAAAAATGACGTCATTTAATTCAGGTGGAGAAAGCAGAAGTGATAAACACGGTGTTGTTCGTGTCGGGGATAAACACATTATTACAGAGTTTGTTCGGAAGTCGACTTCCTGTCGTCATCGGAGCTTCTTATGCTTACGTCATCCCTGCTCTTTACATCACGTTCTCTTACAGATTCACTTACTATCTCCATCCTCACCAGGTTCTATTACAAAACCATTTTCTTTCTTTTCTTATCAACATGTCACAATTTTTAAACTGAAAGTTATTTTGTTGATGCAGAGATTTGAGGAGACGATGAGAGCAATTCAAGGAGCTCTAATCATTGCTTCTATATTTCATATGATAATGGGTTTCTTTGGTTTGTGGAGGATCTTGGTCAGGTCAGTAGAAATAGATAAAGAAAAGCTCGATGTGTTTGTATTATTACTTCTGAAACAAGTAACATTTTGCTTTTCTTTCTTAGGTTTCTTAGCCCTCTTTCTGCTGCTCCTCTCGTGATTCTCACCGGGGTTGGCCTCGTTGCGTTTGCGTTTCCTCAGGTAAATTATGAACCTCAAGAAACATCTAATCAGTTTAGGGTTTTTGGTTGAGAGGACTTTTGTTCATGCTTTTATTTGGTGTTGCAGCTTGCAAGATGTGTTGAAATTGGACTCCCAGCATTGATCATACTCATAGTCTTGTCTCAGGTTTTGAATACTTTCTTCAGATTTTTTATGTAAGAAAAAACCAGTTTCTAATCTCTGACAGTGATTGTGGGTGCTAAATTTTCCAGTATCTTCCTCACTTGTTCAAGTGTAAGAGATCAATATGCGAGCAATTCGCTGTTCTGTTCACAGTAGCGATAGTATGGGCTTATGCAGAGATTCTGACAGCAGCTGGAGCTTACGACAAAAGACCTGACAGTACACAGCTCAGTTGTCGAACAGACCGGTCTGGACTCATTAGTGCTGCTCCATGGTTTGCTCATTTCCATTTTTCATTGGATTTCCTCTGTTTCAGAACAAAACAGAGGATTCTCTGACAATTTCTTCATTCTTAGGGTGAAAGTTCCATATCCATTACAATGGGGACGTCCAAGTTTTCATGTAAGCGATGCATTCGCAATGATGGCAGCTACTTTCGTGGCTATTGTCGAGGTATTTGTTGCCATCTCCATTCCTATTTTTAGTTTGTAGAAAGATTTGTCTTTCTGAAAAATAGCTTCATTTTATCTTTGCTCAATGGAGTAGACGACAGGTACATTAATCGCAGCTTCAAGGTTTGGTAGCGCGACTCATATGCCTCCCTCGGTGCTTAGCCGTGGCATTGGATGGCAGGTGAAATTGATTGATATATTATACGGTTTTGAAGAACGTTAGAAAGTGAAACCAATGTGTGTACTTTTTGGAAACTGAAAACAGGGCATAGGTGTATTGCTAGATGGACTGTTTGGAACAGCAACCGGTTCCACAGCTTTGGTGTAACTGATTCATTCTCATTGTGGTTCTGTTGAATTAGGATAACTCGAATTCGGATATGGGATCTTAAACTCTTTTTTTCTTGTTATTTGTAGTGAAAATGCAGGGCTTCTAGGACTAACAAAGGTTGGCAGTAGAAGAGTAGTTCAGATATCTGCAGGTTTCATGATCTTCTTCTCCATTTTCGGTAATGCTCAACCCCCGCGAAATCACACAGACACGATAGGTCTTTTTCTATTCTGGAACTGACTGTCAAATTTGGTTGAAAACAGGGAAGTTTGGTGCTGTTCTTGCATCAATACCATTACCTATCTTTGCAGCCTTGTACTGTGTTCTGTTCGCCTATGTCGGTACGCATCACTCACAAAACTAAACTCTTTTTGATTCTTTAAGCTTCTATAAATGTTAATGAGATCAAGACGGAAACTTTGTGAACAGTTTCTGCAGGACTTGGCCTTCTTCAGTTCTGCAACTTAAACAGCTTCAGGACAAAATTCATCCTTGGCTTCTCCATCTTCATTGGTCTCTCTGTTGCACACTACTTCACCGAATATCTCTTCATCTCTGGTCGTGGACCTGTTCGCACTCGTACTTCTGCCGTAAGTGGCCAAGAAATATCGGAAATCTTCAATTTTTCTTCATTTTACGCCTGTCTTGTGTACTAATTTGCTTTTGGTGTTGCCACCACCGAAGTTCAATGTGATAATGCAAGTGATATTCTCTTCGGCTGCAACGGTTGGGATAATAGCGGCATTCTTTTTGGACTGTACTCATAGTTATGGACATGCCTCGGTGAGGAGAGACAGTGGAAGGCATTGGTGGGAGAAATTCAGAGTCTACCACACTGATACTCGAACCGATGAGTTTTACGCATTGCCTTATAATCTCAACCGGTTTTTTCCGTCTTTCTGAGAAATCCAAAATCCCGAAACTCAGGTTTTTCAGAGTGGGAAGCCTGAATCTAGAGAGATATATATGTACCACAAAACAAGAAAACTTTTGTATGTATTCCTTCTTTTTGCCAACACTTTTGTACCTTACTACTACATGTGTTTGCTTATAGATTATAACAGCTACATATTGCAGAGTGACTAGCAAATAGAGATTCGACCTCTGTTTCAGGGTAAACTGATCATCTTAGTCCCGCTGCAGAGGTTGGACTGCCTCCTCCAGGTCTTCCCATGGCTCTCGCTTGTGCAAGAGTCCCATCATAATCCTAAACCCAAATGTATTGTCCATTTTAGCATGAATGAAGGCAACCCAAAGATAACATGGTTTTGGGTAAATATAAGTGTAGTTCGGATGTTACCCTTTTCTCGAATGAACTATCTTGCGAGTCCGCTATCTTGTCTGCAACTCCATAGTCAATGGCTGCTTGTGCTTGGAGATATTTAGGTCGCTTGATGTCCTCATTGATCTGCTCTTTGGTTTTCCCAGTTCCCTTAGCTAGCAGCTCAATGTAGTAATCAGTATTTGCATCAAGTTCCTTAGCCTGCCAGGGGATTATTCATTACAGTACTGGTGGAGAACTTGATAGGATTTTATATAAAAGAGTGAAAGAATGTGAGTGCCACCTTTATCCACATGTCTATTGCAGCTCCGCTAGATCTGTTTACTTTTGGCAGATATAGTTTTGCTGCAAGATTTACAGTAAAAAACTAATGAGCTTCCACAATTGCACAAGAGTTACTAATATGCATACTGATATACAAATGTCTGAGAGAAAAGAACCATACTTGATGAATGTGGCTGTACGGCACGATAACCCTTTTTCCCAAGAGAAAGAAGCATTGCTGCTTGACCAAAAGCCATACCACAGTTGATAGTGTATACATCTGATTTGCAATACTTTAAGCCCGCGAAATAATAGAAACAACGAAGTGATTAGTATCAAGGATAGTCCACGGGATATTAGCAAACTAATAGTTTATCAAAAGATAAATCAGCCACAAAAATCAGTAAAAGAAACTAAATGATCAAACAAGTGAACTAGAAGACAACATAAAAATTACTTATCATCACAATATAGATAAATAAACAGATAGTTCTAGTCCCATGACTTACAGCAATGGTATCGGCTATGGCATAAGCCTCTGTTTCTGACCCAACAGTCTCCATCTTCTCATTCTACATGACATTTTAAAAAGAAAAATACCGATTATATATCATTACAGGTAACAAGCAGGTTGGGAAAACTACCACCAACTAACAATGTAATCGAACTTCTTGTACTAACCTGGGTCCCGGGTGAATTTATGTATAGGTAGATGGGCTTTGCTGGGTTATCATAATCTAACCACATAAATTGAGCGACAAGTAGCTCCGTAACTGCAGGTACGATCTGCAAGTAAAATGCAGCAAAAAGTACATGAATCAATGCCTGAGAAGATAGGAAACATAGTAACAAAGAAGTCTTACCGGCATGCCAAGGTAACATATCCGAGCATCCAAGAGCAAAGAAGGCAAATCCGGAGGAGCAGTTCTTGGTCTTGCACCGCCTCCACCGCCTCCACCTCTGTACATTTGTACACTCATGCCATATCTTCTAGAATCCGCTACAGTCATACCAGACATACTCCAGCTTCCTCCATTGTTCAAATAATTACTTCTAGAAGAGATACTTTCCTGTTAACAAAACAAGTATGCCAAACACACAAAATAATCAACTTTGTTCTCCTCTTAACTGTTCCAGATTCTAGAACTGTAGATGAGCTGACAAGTGAGCTTAAAAGATATAAAAAACAAACCTCTGTAACTTTTTCCGCTTGCTTACGGACAGGGCTATCCTCCGTCATGAACATATCCATTTGAGATGGATTAAGCCCGTAGAAAT
Organism: Odontarrhena argentea; assembly: GCA_900406245.1. Taxonomy (NCBI): domain Eukaryota; kingdom Viridiplantae; phylum Streptophyta; class Magnoliopsida; order Brassicales; family Brassicaceae; genus Odontarrhena; species Odontarrhena argentea. Next base: position 16,040 of record OVAF01000577.1, on the reverse strand, counting down.
ACTGTGGTACATTCTTGAAGTTCTGCATCACTGAAAAGAGCAATATAGCAACTTGTTCAGCAAAATTTAGCTCCAACCATGAATTGTACCAATCAAACTAACGTTAGCTACTTCTACAGCTAGTATAACTGAAGCTACATGGATCATCGAGACTTACTAGTTCCAAAAAATTAACACTAAAGTAATCAAAGAAAATATAGAACCTTTTACACCTAATTTATCACCAAACACAACCAACAACGGAAGAAATCTATCAGAATAAGAGAGGAGAAAAAAACCTCCGTCTTTGAGATTGTCTCCACGAAACTGTTTAGGGATATGGTCAAAGCTCATATCTTTAGCAGAAGCGGAGCAGTATGATCTTCTTTTGCGTCTCGGAAGAGTAGAGCAAGGCATGTTCGAGGAGAAGAGCTTGGATCCCGACATGAACGATGATTTGGGGAGAACAAAAGCTTCATGGTTGAGTTGTGAAGTGAGAGGAGAGACCAGAGAAGTTGCCATATCTGATTGATGAAGAAGAAGATTGGAAGTAAAGAGATGCTTTCTGAGGCGAAATTAGGGATTGCTTGTCATTTTTGATGTCGTCAGATGAAGAAGATGGTAAGTACAGATGAAAATCTCGTCGAACCAGAATTGGTTTGGTTTTTCGTGGCGGTCCGGATCAATCAATTTCGATTGAACCGGTTTCATTGTCTGGGTTTTATACTTTAATTTTTTTATCAGATCAGGGGTTTATCTTGTAAATTAATATAGTTAGGGACTTTTTACCTTATTTAAAAAGATGTTCGCTTATTGAGTTTGAATTGCAATTTTTACGGTTGGTAAAATTTACAGCATTATCTCAAAAGCAGAAACAGAATAGTAATGTTTACCGATAAATCTGAAATATGGGCAATGTAATGAATTCGACCACTGCTATTCCAATTATAAAAATTAAAAAAATCTATTGAAAGAAGAAAATTAATTTTGAGAAACTTAAAAACATACATATAAGAAGAAGACGGTATGATTGGAACTTACTTTTATTTATGTTGAAATATAATGCTGGGAATACAAGATTGAAAACGTAAAGATTTTATAATAGAGATTACGTGGTTATAGCTAGGTAGGGAAACTTTATTGTTTTATTGCTGGAAATTCACTCTACAAACGTAAAGATTTACATTAGGGGCTGTCTAAGTATATGCTTCACAAACTAAAATAATATCTTTTTCTTCTTACTATATATCTAGGAAACCGGTTTAGTACTCTACAAATTTAAATCAAGGTTTCCATATCTACAATTAATAGATTAGGGGTTTATTTTGTAACACTACATAGTTAAGGACTTTTTCTAAATAAATAAAAATGTTTGTTTGCTTCTCTGTGTGTAATGTAGATAAGATACTTCACTAACATTAGAAAAATCTTATCTTCTGGTGAAGAAGAGCAAAGATGAGTACCATAGGCCAAAGCATCCTCATGGCTTTAACTGTAACAGTTAACAAATACGCTTCCTCCAATGTTCAAGCTGTGCGACGAAACGAGACCAAACGCGATTCTTTAACCGCTGATTTTGGACGCAGAAACATCCTCTTCTCTTCCTCTTCTTTCCTCGCCGCGGCTTTAACCACCAGCGATCAGCTTCTCCAGAGTAATTACAAATGCTTAGTTCTGTGTTTCTTGCATTTTTCACTGTTTCTTTTCTCCTAAACTACGTCCTTTTGTTTGGGGAAGAATTGTTTCAGAGTATTTGAAGAAGACTGAAGAAAACAAAATCAAGAACGACAAAGAGGTAAAGAATACTAAATTTTACCAATTTCTTTTTGTCATTAATTTGTCTGAATTTTTTCTCATGAATTAAACAGAGATTGGACGGTTATTACAAGAGGAATTATAAAGACTACTTTGAGTTTGTGGAAGGATCTATAAAGGGAAAGTCAGAAGCAGAGCTTACTGAATCCGAAAAACGGATTCTTGAATGGCTCAAGGCCAACAAATGATTATGAGATGATGATGATGATGATGATAAGTTTTTGTTGTCTATGAAACTTTGAAGAACTGTTCAGTAATTTTATAATTTTTTATTCGATTTTTAGTTTTTTCAATAAACCATAATTTCGAGAAATGAAGGAGCACCAGAGTCCAAGTTGAAGCTTGTGGATGTGATAACAGAGTCAAGAGAGTGGAGTGGAGAATAAATTTGGAGCTCGTAGTCTCCATGGAATAGAGAGGTTTCGAAAGAGCCTGAACTGTCCGTTTTTCCGGTTAAGGTTGTGCTTAAACCGCCCCATTCGCGGATAAGCTTGTCCACCACATCTCCAGTTGCTAAGTTCTTGAAACTGTTATCAGTCAGACACATTTGGTAGCATCCTTTTGGTTTCAAAGCCGACCAAATCACTATGCCTTCCACTTGCGGATACGAAAATGCTTCCCTTAGTATCTTCTCAAATTCCTCTGCCTGGTATCATCACAAGACTCAAACACAAACAAAAAAAGCATTAGATGGTTTCTTGTGTCTTAAGTAAGCACTTTAGTTTGTTTTCTTGAGTCTCAAGTAGAGCTTTTCCTTTACCTGATTTTCTCCGCTTTGGACATCAATCTCGGTAATCCAGATGGGCAATCCTGTGGCAGCCATTTTGTCCAGAACGGATCTCATGTAAGGAAGATTAACCGGAGTGGACCAATGTCCCTCTAAACCGATCCCCATTGGAATCCTTTGGTTAAATGACTGAATCATTTTCAACTTCTCTAAGTACTTATCCGGTGTGGTTTTCGAATCTCGACTATCTTCCATCGTATTGTAATCGTTCATAAACAGAATCGTCGAAGGATCTATCGCGTGCGCCATGTTATAGAACTTAGACGACGAGTTCTGACCTAACTTGCTCTCAAAGAAGTCGAAATGCAAAATCTCATTCACAACATCCCAATGTATGAAGTGACCTTTGTACCTTGTCATTACAGAGTTGAGACGCTTCACGGCCGCAGTTTTGAGCTTGCCCGATGATAGAGAATAGACCCAACGAGGCTGGTACCTAGGGTCGTCCCAAAGAACGTTGTGGCCTCGAATGCTTATCTCATGCTCCTTACAAAGCCTAATCATAGCATCCACCGTCTCATAAGTCTCTTTTCCTTGGCTATTTTCCGTGCTATACCTATAAACAATCTCATATAAAAAAAAAAAAAAAAAAAATGAAGTTGTGAATTGGAGATATACTAAGCTGATAAATCTTCACATAGTGGCATTTTCAAAATTAAAAGTTCAAGATTCAAGATTAATTAAGTAAAATATGTATAAAATGAACCATAATCTTGCTACAGATCTAGTGAAGGAAAGCTTGCGAATCGTTATACATATAGTACCACTTCAACTCGTCTTCGAAAGTTGTGACCGTGAATCTCTGAGTGAACCAGTCAACGTAAGCTTGGTTCCCAAGAATGTTCTTGTTCATAGCACAACCGAAGGGGAAACCTAGTTTTTTCTGTTGCAAGTTAATGGTCGCGTTAGGGATAGGGTTCCCATCTTTGTCTACTACTTTCACTTGCATTTTCTCCTTTCGAACCTGCATGCACTTTTGTGCTTGATGTTACATTATGATTATAATTCGACATGTTTTAGTCGGAAACATTAATTAGTTTTCATTTATGAATTAGTTCTTTATAATTTACCTTGTCAAGGCTCTGGAGTTGGGTAGACTGCCACTCTTCTTGTGTGAATGGTTGTAAAGAAACATTATCAATCCATATCTCAAGAGATGTGTTGTTACTCTGGATACAACAATTGGCTAAGTTTCTTTTTTTTTTTTTTTGTTCCATAAATTTTCAATATATACATATGTTAAGATTATTCATTAGTTAATCAATCTACAACATTTTTTTTCTGAAGTCAAATGACATTATTTTGGAAAAAACAATGACATTTTTGTAAATATGTAATATATTTTCCGGTCTATACTAGAAATAACGAATATCGTGACATTAGATAAAACAATATGACATTCTTTAAAAATGACACGATAAAAGACACGAGATAAAAATATATGATTTATCGTGTCATTTTGAACATATATTTACTAGAATTAAACAGTTATTTGCTTCGCACGTCATTTATAAATTCTTATTGTAACAAACTAAAAAAGTGATGTAAGGCAATTAAGAGATCTTCTTAGCAAAAAAAAAAAAAAAAGAGGAAATTAAGGGATCCTATGTTATATAATTTTTTTTTGGTGATATACACATACAGTACCTCAAAGTGGAGGTTGGCTGAACCGGAGATATCTATGGTGAGACCACCCTTGAGCATAGACCAGCACCCTGACTTGGCTCGCACCGAGCCAGCATTTACAAACCCTTGTTTTGACTTCACAATCGCTCTCACCATATCTTCTCCATCACTCACTTGAATCCATGCTGCAAAAATCAAATGAAACTTCAAATAACTCATAAATTACATACAATTAATAAATACTAGGACATATTTTGAGAATATCTATGAGAAACCAGAGAGAGTGTAGAGGTGGTTTCGTCTAAGGTAAAGCGTTTGGGAAACGCTGTCTTGTGGGAGAGTCCTATGACTTGCCACCGCAAATATATTGCCTCCTCTTGATATTAACGTTGCAATCGTTGCATTTCCAAACGCGGACCACCCACTTATACCGCGGTTTAGCTCTGGATTAACAATGATTCCTCCGCCATATTGTGGCTTTAACGGAGTTACCAAACACTAATAGATATACACAAACGCATCATAGTGCAAACGAACCACATTTACATTATTATTTCATAAAATTGAGAACAAAAAAAAGATTTGAAGTTTCTGAAAAATGTATATAGTTGGTTGTACCTTGATAGTGGCTGAATAGTCGTAGGGCACTGCATAAACATCATAACCTGTAACAAATATTTGATTTATGTATGTTGAAAAACATCATCATTCTTTCAGGTTATTGTTGAAAAAAACTACAGTAATTACCGATTAGAAGTGGAAAGAAAAGATGGAGCAGTAGCAGCCGTGACAATGAGTACTGCTGATGATTCATGATGTGCCAGATTCATTAAACTTGTTAATTAATATAAACCTCACAATCGCAGACAAATAAAATCTATGTTAAATATATATCGGTCAAACCCCGGTATCTTTCCTTTAACCGTTCCAATTTCAAATTTAAGATCACATGGTTTCCGTTTGACTGTAACTCTCAAATTGATAGCCTTCTTCTATGTAATTTGTTTTCTTGTTTTTAGTCTATAAGATTATGACAATTGTTCTAAAACAAACTTCTGACATTTTTCTTTTGTCCAATTCTCATAAGTAGCCTCATAAAGTCTGGTAAGAAAGAAATATTATGAAACTGGCAGTCTTATTTAAAATTTTTAAAATCCAACATTTTTTTTTTTGTTTTTGGAACTTCCAAAGATCTCTCTTTACTCTTGAAGTCTTTTTTTCTACCACCGTTTATCTTTACAACATCTGAAACAGAACCTTCCATCGCAGCTATTAAACATATAGCATCCCCTATATATGATACTATTACGATGGAAGAAACCGATTTGAATTTTTTGTCACAATGCTTTCTACTCTCCTATACTATTCCATTTTTTTTTTAAACTAACCAAACAGTCGTGGGTTAGTGGTTCTCATACTTATAAATCTATAATGATATAACTGTGACCGAGCAACTAAAATATTTGTCACAAATCACAAATTCAAATTAGCTAATTAAAGAAATCATGACAAGATCATACATGATACTAATACCGAGCTGTAAACAAGAGATGAAACACCAAACAACAAGCTTTGCAAATAAAGGTTACCAACTCTCTAGGATGGATGATTCATAGGCAGACGGGGCAATGAGTCCATCCACCGCTGTGGAAGCACAAACTGGGACACCATGATGACTGGATCTTTGCATTTTGGTTCCATATACCATTTAGAATCTGACTTGTTCATGCGCCAACAACCTTCACTGTTACTCCAACTCTCTGATTCTTGATGAATAATAAACTCTTGAGTCCATATATATAAGACAATATTAGTATTAAAAGGATTCATGGACAAGGGAGAACAACTTCCAGAAAATCCAACAGACCTCATGTTGATTTCTTCCCGTGACAATTGCCACTGTTGGCTACTCTCCGAGTTATCATTCAGCCTCCAAACCCTTAGATTTCGGTATATATAGTATTTCAATGTAGATAACATTTACTCGTGAAGTAGTCAAGCATCTCCGAACGTCTTTGTTATAAGGGAGAGGAAGAGGTATAATCCCACACTGATTATCGTCTTCAGGATAGAAGTCATAAGCTACAAGAGCAGCAGGTTCATTAGGATAAAAACCTCCTCCGCATAGATAAAGAGTCCCGTTAAGTTCCACGTGATCCACCAATGTAGCTGACATAACAAGGGGAGAAAAGTCGCTTGAAAGCCCACGCCCCAGTCTCAGAGGAATACACATGCACTTTCCATACATGTACATTGTTGTAAAACTGGATTACCCAAAAGGGCTTTGATCTATGATATTGTGAGACACATTCTCAATGCGGTTCAGGAAGACTCTGATCAATGTTAAAGTTCATGAGCATGAGTATCACACTTAAAACCAATTGGTGATAAGTAAAGATGCCCAATCCATTTATATATTACTAGATATGGACCCGTGCGTTGCACGGGTGTTTTCTTTCCTTTTTGCATTAAGTTTGGTTAATTTTTTCATGAATATATTTCAAATTACCTTTTTAACATTACAGTTTTCCTTTTTTACATTACAATTTTCCTTTTTGCATTAAGATATGTGAAAATCTAACTTTTTGCATTAAGATTGAGATTTTTTTATAATTATTTAATATATTTTAAATTACTTTTTTTACGCTAAAATACTATTTGTTAATTTTCCTAAAACTGGAAAATAGGAAATAATGGCACATGACATTATCTCATGAGTTATATGAAATTACCTTTTTACGCTAAAATACTTTTTATTAATTTTCATAAAACTGGAAAATTGGAAATAATGACACATTACATCATCTCGTAAGTTATATGACACGTGACACGATCTCGTGAATTATACTAATTGTGCCACGCGTCAATCCCACATTAAACGCGTTCAGCTTTATTTAATAAGATTAGTGATCCCTTCTAATTAAATTCTGATGTGGGACTTAATCCCTAATACGCCCCCTCGAGATGATGGTTCTTTGGCCATTAATCTCTCGGGCAAGGATCGATAGACCAATTTGAGTCAGATCGATAACGGATCGGGTTAGATAATGTGGATCGATTACGCCCGTTTGGGCTTTATGGGCTCTGATACCATGTTAAAATTCATGGGCATCCAACTAAAAGCAATTGGTGATAAGTGGAGAGGCCCAATCCCTTTATATATTATTAGTGATCCCTTCTAACTTCCGATGTGGGACTTAATCCCTAATAATCAAAACCAATCCATTGGAAGAAGCTGCATAGATACTACAAGTACATAGGGAGATTGGGATAAGGTTGGAAAGGGAAGATATAAGAAGCTATAGATTTTGGAAGATTCGATCTCTTGCATCCATGAAAGCCTATATATGGCTTCTGTGATGGGTTGATGTGGAAACATGAGAAACATGAGTGATCAGGAGCAAGAAGATTTTTTTTTGTGTAGAGAGAGGACGAGACGTCGGAAATAAGCAGATTCTATGACCGACTTCTATTTGTTTGCTCACTGATTTGAATCTAGCGATGTTGCTCAATGGTGATCTGACAACAATCTCCACCAGTATTGCTTCACAGATTATTCTTCCTCCCTCCGTCTCCATTGTGATTTTGCAAATTCAAGGGAATTAGGGTTTCACAAGCCTTTTCGTGTTTGAGTTTTTAATTTTTTATTTAATGTATATGTAATCACTCTTGTCGAGGGTCCTTTATGAGGGGCAACGTTCTTGGGCTTTACGTTTGACCAATTTATCGAGGTTAGGTACCCCTCCAGTTAGAGCATCATTAATAGAGACACTTTGGGGTGTCTATACTTAGAATTGGGCTAAAAAATAAATCAGAAATAAAAAATAGGCCCACTCTTCACAAGATTCGTGTCTACATTCAGACACTGAAGACACCGGAGACACTGCACGTGTCGACTAGGTATTCGATATCGAGAAAATATATAACACGATTTTTTTTTTTGGCCATTTATCTCTTTCTTCTCTCTCTCTGTGGCTCTGCCTCTGTTCGACGAAGAAACGATTCCTTTCTTTGATACACAAATCTTCGATTCCACTCATTTTTTTCTCAAATCCTTTTCGTTTTTATGCCCTAAATTGTTCAAGGTTCGTCATAGAGGACCGATTTCATCTGGATTGAGGGATTTTGTAAATCGATTGAGATTTTCTCGATCAGGATTTCGTCTTTATGTTTTTGACTTTTTTCGCTTCTCTTTTTTCTTTTGTTCATGTGAAAACCAAAGGAGTTCATTCATTGAATTTTTTTTAAATGGTCTAAAACACGACAACATTTTACTTTCAGCTGGGATTCCTTGTTTCTTAGGATCTCTCAAATAAATGGTACACGGGTGCATTTTTGCTTAATTAGGTTTATTTTCCAAACAGCAATTCACTTCATATGGAAGGAGAGAAACATGCATGTAGAGGGGCCAATTAAGCTGTTGTGTTTGTGGCCACAATTGACGCTATTGTCAAGAACAGGGCATTTTCTTTAAGGAGTGAAAAACATTTTGAGACTACTCTGTTAGAATGGTTTAGCTATAGAAGTGGTTGATGTATAGTTATTTGTTTGGCTTTGCTTGCAGTACTTTTGTATACAGTGATTTTTTTAAATAAAGTTAACATTTTGTTCAAAGAAAAAAAGCACGACATCGTTTTAATTGATTAGATGAGAATTTTTTTTTGGTAACAATTGATTAGATGAGTATCACTAACCCACGCCACTTTATTAAAAGAGAGATTTTTTTTTTTAGTTTTAATTCAAACATTAAACTAATGAATTACCTTTTTTTGTTGGAACTAATTACATTTTTTTAAGATAAACCTCTTAAGTAATTTGAAATTTAGGAGATGTAAATTTATTATACTTCAATTTAATCATTAATAGGATATATTATAAAAATAGTTAATTATTTTTGGTTTGGTTTATGAGTCGGATATAGACCGTTAAAAAATTTTGGTTATTCAACTTATCCACTAACACTAGTTTCTTACAAAATCCTGTAAACTCATTGATTCCGCTAAATTAATAAATAAATGTTCTTTGTGGGCCGGGGGAAAAAAAGAAGTTCTACTAACACAAAATATGCTAAATTTTCAACGCGGGTATTAAACAAATTTCCAAGCTTTGTATGATTAAAAATCACCAGAAAAATCTAGGGTATACGTAGGAGGATTCCTGATATTGGCGAGGAGAAAAACAATTAGTCATGGTCGTTAAAAAAGTGTTTACTTTTGGTTTTGACGTTTATATTTGACTTTCTACGTAACCGTGTCGCTTTTGGTTGTGTTGACGAGAACCATTCAACTATTCAAGGATATATACATAATTACATACTACAAAGATAGCAATAAACTCAATTCTATACTCTCACATATATATCTATTAGACTTGGTAAACAGCCTCTGTCCTTCCAGATGTTTTATAGATGATGGGAAGTACATTAACTCTACGTACGTGACCACCAATTAATTGTCTCTATAAAACTATTATGTAGTTCAATTATTTCATGGTGCTGAATTAGTGTTTACTCTCTATCATTCGTTGCTTAGAGATTGTATGTGATATTGTCACAGCCGGTTTTGGGTTGTGGCAAATATGTGTTTGTGGCCTACCACACTATAAGTCACATTTTGGCCGAATATTTATTGATATTTTGGGTCATTTGGTTATAACTACGTAGTACTAGTATAAGACAAATACAAAACAATCTAAATATTATCTCTTTGTTCAAATATAAAATGTTTTGCTTGATTAATGTGCGAGAGTTAAGAGGAAAAAATAAAAAAATCTAAACAAAGCATCATTCAATAATTAATTTAAAATATAGTTTACCCAATCATAAAAAACTGTAAAATTCAAATGATCAAAAAGTATCATATAGTGATTTAGAGAATTTGGATCTCACGCAATGACTCCAGTTTTAGCCATAAAATCTACTCGACTAAATAAACTACATATTTATGTTACCAAAAGGTGGTAGATTGGGTAGCTGCTTTCCCGACTTCGAAGTCAGAAAACTGAATACAAGCATTTATATATAATAGATTATGAAGAGCGCCAATAACATCATGATGATGAAATGCAACTTTGATAGAGAATTTTACACCTTCCATTTGGATCATCCACAATGAAGATGGCAAACATATAAACTCCAACCTCATGAGGTTTATGATGGTTATATTGTTAAATCAATTATGATTTTCCTAATCACAAACTCATGTCAGTTTCTGAATATATAATTTAAACATAAGCGGAAGCGTACCTGATGAATCCATGCTTAGGTATGAGTTCGGATTGTGAAAAGCCTAAGCTTTTGATTTGGTTATGGCTCTTCCATGACGAACCACAGAATAGCCATAGGTCTCTGTTGATGGGATGCAGAGAGATTATGTATTTCTGATTAGGGTTGTCATGGGGACCATAACCCCTCTATTTATATAGAGATTTATATAGAGAATAATTTATAATTTGGCCCATTATCAAATTATAAATTACTAAACGTATCCACACATAAAGTTTTCATAACACTTATGCCCCATAGTCTTTTAATTTATTCTAAAGAGACCATTTAAGATTTGACTAATTATATAATGGCCCTAACACATTAATTAAAACATATATGACCCCAAAATAAATCTTACATATATCGCCACTTCAAACTGAAGGCTTGGGTTTTGTACATGCTTTGCTAACCATTAGATGCGTGTCAAAGCATTATTCATGTCTGGTTTAAGACTTATTGTTCCGAATTGATCAAATTAGTGAACAAAGGTGGTGAACATCGTGATCTATATATCTACCTTTATGTATGATATATGACAATGGTTCTGGAAATTGCCATACCTCATTGAATACGCTCCAAGAGAGGCTAATGTTATCGCAGACTTATCATCTGAAAAAGTTTATACATGCAGCTACTTCTTGTTATATATGAGTCTTTTTCTTTCCCTTTTCAAATGTATTCTGCATCATATGACTTTTAGTCTTTTAATAAACTTACGACGTTAGAAAAGAATTAAAATGGAAATCGGCATGGAATCTTATAAAACATCTTAGTCTAAATTGAATGGAAAAAAATTCTTGAACATGATTCTTTTTCAAAATAAAAAAAAAATAAAAAATTCTTGAGCATCTTATAATAAGAGAAGCGAGGAGCAAGTAGTTGGGTTCGTTGAAATGATAATTTGGGAAACATTAGTCAAACCCGGAAACACACCCTGAATTTCCTAATTAACTGAAATCCAAAGAGAATGATAATCCCTTATAATCCGTTGACTTATGTCGTTGTCAATCATATATAGTCCCATTGAAAATCTTAATATTCAAATTTATAATATACGGCTTTGTACGTACTTCTTTAAATTAAGTCTAAACACGAAAAAATCAAACACGGCAAGGGTTGTAAAATCTTTTATATATAATAAAGTAATAACATGATTAATAAGTCTTTTTTTTTTGAAACATATGATTAATAAGTCTTTCCTTTGAAGTTGGAAAGTTTTTTAATGGAGAGGTTGGTAACTCAAAACCCGATTCTGGTATTATCAGTTCTTCTTGTTCTGCTTCTCTTCTCCTCCTCCAACTGTTTTGCTTTGAGTGAAAACGACGATATTGATAAACGAGTATGGATCAAGATTGGTTTGGTTTTGGATTTGGGTTCCGTGGAAGGCAAGATAGTGGAAACCTCAGTTTCCATGGCGCTTTCCGATTTCTACACTATTAACCATCATTACAAAACAAGAATCTCTTTTTCGGTCAGAGACTCTCACGGAGATCCTCTACTTGCTCTCACTACGGGTACATAAGCTTCTCCTCTTCACAATCTCCATGTTTTGTGATACTATGTTTTTATATTTTTCAAAAGATTATGTTTCTTAAATATTAACATTTTGAGGAAATAACAGAAAAGTATATTTGTAGATTAATATTTTTTTTTCTTATATAACCAAACCTTTTTATAAATTTTATGCAAAGAGTTTTACAGCATTTGTTTATTAAAAAAAATAAAAAAAAATCTAGATATTCCACATATCCAAAAAGATTTTATTTTTTGGGACGGTTCCGCATTTTTTTATTTATTATATAATTAATTATTCGGAAAAAAAACACCAACCATAATTTCATTCCGTGCTTTGTATTAAAATATTTTAATCCTGACAAAAGATTATGTTTTCCAAAAATGAAGATTTTGTGAGGAGAAACATAATAAAAAGTATATTTGTAGTTGTATATTGTTTTCCATAACCAACCTTTTTTGTTTTATAAATTTTCTACAAATAGTTGTTAAATATTTTCTTACTTCAAAAATATATTATTTCATTTGGGACAGTCCTAGATTTCTTCTTGTTTTTTTTTTACTGTTAGGCGATTTTGGTCGATCCCGGATTTCATCTCATGCTTTGTGATAAAAGGTTTTAAATCTTGTCAAAAGATTATGTTTTAAAAAATCAATATTTTGAGAAAAAAAAAAACGAAATAAAAATTATTTTATAAATTTTATATAAAGAGTTTGAAAATATCTTTCCAACTCAAAAAAATTTAAAATATTTCATCTAAAAAAATCTGGCCATGCATCCACGCTCACAATCCAAGCTGTGGAACTCTGTGTGGAAATTCTACAGCTGTTGATCTGGTGCAAAGTGTAGGAGTAGAAGCCATTATTAGCGGGAACTCTTTCTTGGAAACAAAGCTTCTGGCTGAAATTGGGGAGAAAGCTAAGGTTCCAGTGATTTCACTCAACTCTCCGTATTCATTATCATTGAACAAATACAGTCACTTGATCCAAGTTACGCATGATTCAGTCTCCGAGGCAAAGGGAATCACATCTTTCATTCATGGGTTTGGTTGGAACAGTGTTGCTCTTGTTTATGAAGATGATGATGACTGGAGAGAGAGTATGCACATCCTTATGTACCATTTCCATGAGAAAGGTGTTCAAATAAGGTCCAACATCGGCTTTACAGTCTCTTCCAGTGAGAGTCTTGTGATGGATCAGTTAGGAAAGCTCAAGGACTTGGGAGGGACCGTCTTTGTCGGGCACTTGTCTGAAAGTCTTGCAACTTATCTATTCACATGTGCTGAAAAACTAGGGATGATGGATCCAGGGTTTGCTTGGATCCTCACTTCCAAAAGTATGGATAGTTTCCATGACAACATTGACGATAGTACAAAGGAGGCAATGGAAGGTGTGGTTGGTTTCAAGACTTATATTCCAGTGTCAACAGAGCTTCAAGATTTCACTTTGAGGTGGAAAAAATCATTGCTTGTTGAAGAAGTTATTAGGCCAGAGATAACTCGGTTGAGCATCTCTGGTGTATGGGCTCACGATTTTGCTGGGGCATTGGCGAGAGCAGTTGAAGTTACAAGAATGCCGAATGCATCATCAAATCTTCTCGAGGCAATCACAAAGACTAGGTTTAAGGGTTTGAGTGGTGAATTCCAAGTGGATGGCAAGAAGTTATTGTCACACAAGTTTGAGATTGTGAATTTCGTAGGATCAGGTGAGAGAAGAATAGGATTCTGGAATTCTAATGGTACTCTCAGCAACAGAAGAAGACATTTGTCAGCTACTCACAACAATCTGAGCACCATAATTTGGCCTGGCGGGTCTGCTCAAAGTCCGAAAGGGCGCAATTTAAGAGAAAACGAGAAAAAAACACTAAGGGTATTGGTCACATCGAGCAATAGGTTTCCAAGATTGATGAAGGTGGAGACTAATAATGTTACAAAAGTTACCACAGCCGATGGGTTCTGTATTGAAGTCTTTCTAGCTTCCATTGCACCTTTCAACTATGAAGTGGAGTACATACCTTGGCTTGGTGGGAGTAACTATGACAAACTTGCACTTGCACTATCTACCCAGGTTTTAACCATGACTCAATTGACATTTACAAGTTTTTTCATTGATGTATAACTTGTGGAAACAAAACCAGTTGCACTGAAATTTTGTGTTGCATCTTACAGAAAGATAAATATGATGCGGCGGTGGGAGATATTACAATCACTCCTAATAGGTCGAAGTATGTTGATTTTACGATGCCATTCACCGATATGGGGCTTGGAATTGTGGCACCAAAGGAGAGAAGCATGTGGGTGTTCTTCCAACCTCTAACACCTGACCTTTGGATAACAAGTGCATCTTTCTTTGTCTTGACGGGCATTGTAGTTTGGTTGATAGAAAGATCAGAGAACATTGAGTTCCAAGGATCTTGGTCACAACAAATTGGAGTTGTGCTTTGGTATGGCTTCTCTACCCTCGTTTATGCTCACAGTAAGTGCCCACTATTTCATATTCTTACATGCCAATCTTGGTTTAGAAAATATATATTCAAATCCGTTTTACCTTTTGTTTACTGCTTACTAATTTGTGACAGGGGAGAGGCTACATCACAACTTGTCAAGATTTGTGGTTACAATTTGGGTATTTGCAGTACTCATATTGGCTGCAAGTTACACTGCAACATTAACAACAATGATGACGGTGAGACAGATACGGTTCAACTCAAATAAAGACTATGTTGGTCATCTTTCAGGCTCCTTCATCGCGAATGCGTTCCTCACTGGTAATTCCAAACTGCAACGCATGGGTCTCAATACGTCTGAAGATTATGCTCGAGCCTTGTTGAACAACACTGTCTCACATGTTATCGATGAGATGCCATATCTCAAGGTCCTCCTTGGCGAGAATCCTTCACAATTTATCATGGTCAAGACACAAGGCACCACCAATGGATTTGGCTTTGTATGCATTCCTTTTCGTTATCAACTGTTTCTTTACTCTTCATCGTCTTTCTTACATTCTGACGATGCTGGTTTGTTAAACACTGTTTCAGATGTTCCAGAAGGGCTCTAAGCTGGTGTCTAACATATCCCGAGAAATCTCCAAGTTACGGATGAGCGGTAGGCTAAACGAGATGGAGAAAACATGGTTCAACAATCAGCTTCTACACACAACTGATGATACGTTAGATCCTATAAACTTTTACACGTTTCGCGGTTTGTTTATGATCATCGGGATTTCTTTCGCTTTGGCTCTTGTAGTGCTTGTCATTCCATGGCTCCGAGAAAAATTGAATGTTCTCGAAAATTTGGTCAAAGTATCTTTCTTGCAACTACTTGTACATTTCAGGATCCTCTTCGCGAGACCTACTCATCCCAGTCCCTTCGATGATGCTAGTAGCCAGAGTTCAGTTCGAGGTACTCAACGTAACAGACAATAAGTATGGTGCTTATACGTAGTTCTAACATGTATACTGGCTCACAGTATGGTGCCCGTATGTGTATATAACATTTTATGTAATCGTAGCTTCTTTCTTCGATAAGATCAAATAGAAAACACTCGACTGCAATGTACGAGTACCTTCCCTTGTACATTTCTCAAAATCCAGGCAGCTCACATCAGTTCTTTAATATGCGACCAAGCAAAACCTGGACCGCATAGTGAGTGGTCCATTCGTTTCTTTACAATAAAAAAAAAAAAACACAACCTATTGCAGATGTGTGTCTAGAATCATTGTTGAAGAAACAAAGAAGCGAGTCAGCATCTTTGGCTGGATTTAAGACAATCATGAACCAATCATTTTCTTAACAAAATTTGCGAAATAGAAATCCCCAGTACCCAGGCCTTTGATCTACTGGCACCCATCCTCCTTAATTTGCAAACGAACTGTCCCCAGACAATTGTTTCCATGTTTTGGTGCAACTATAAGAGTCTTGGTTAGAAAGTTATAGGCCTTACAATAATTCGAAAAATGATGTTAATATATTGCACAACTAATGGTTGCCTAGAAGAGCATTTAAACTAGGGGTGGGCATTCGGTTACCCATTCGGGTTTCGGGTTCGGTAATTCGG
>OVAF01000576.1:0-36764 GCA_900406245.1 Odontarrhena argentea | reverse complement strand
ACATATTATCCCGGTTTACTTTCGGTTGGTGGTAACCGGAAGAGCCGGGTGTTACACTCTAGATCAGAATCATCAATACATTTCAAAAACCCTAATTTTACTCAAACGCAATACATCAGATGCTTACTCATAAAGACATTTGAAAACAAGCAGTACACTGGTCCAAGTCAACAGATTTTAAAATAAAGAGTCATTATGCTATCGAATTAACTCAATAGTTGTACAAAAATAGTTTAAAATCTTAAATTCGGTGGGTTATTACACATGAAAGTTGAAAATTTCTTAGAAGCTATCAAAAGATTCTCTTCTCAAGTATCAGCTCCACTCGATAATAGGTAAATGATCCTTATCTAATCCAGTTAATCAATTTCATTGAGATAATGATTCAATGAACATATTAGCTAACTAGTGAGTTTTTAAGAAAAATTATAATTACAAAATAACTACATAACTAATATTACTGTGACTATGTTAAAAACGGTTCCTGAATTTGTGATCGCCGGCTTCTCGTGTGCTACCTTGTGCACTGCCCGTTCTTCACGTATGCGGTTCCGTCTTCGAGGAAATCGCAGTTAGCCCATTCGACCAAATCAATTCGAGCGGACATGAGAGGACTTACCGAAAGTGGTCTTGAAAATCGCGGTCGGATCCGTGTAGAGGAAGAAAGGAACAGAGACATTGGGAGGATGAAGAAGAGAGCAGAGTTGCCAAGAATCAAGATCAAGAACATTTATGGCTTTTTTTAATTATATTTTTCTGTTATTTTAATTTCCTTTTTATGGAACTTTGTTGTCACGATCAGCCCATTAGGTCCATTTTATGATAATGTAATATTTTAGATATGNTTAACGTTTTTTTTTTTTTTTTTTTTTTTTTTTTGACAACTATGAAATTTATTAAACAACAATAGAGGGATCCAACAAAGCTGGTGAATCAAACAAGATTCCTAAAAACAAAAGCTGATGAACCAAACATGGTTCCTAGAAACCAAGTACGTAAAATACAGCAAGCCAACACAAGAAAAATGGAAATAAACCAAACCAATATTAATCAAAGATACAATTGAAGCTATAATAACTCCTAAAACCATATTCAAATTCTGAACAAAGAACGTAATCAAAGACGCGACTGATCTTTGGCTTCCTCCTATAGCAAATTGAAGACTACCTCGGTATGAAGAACAGAGTTGCAATAAACAGAGGACCAATAGATTTCCCTAGAACCGATAAGGCCAGTGAAACGCCAAAAGCAACTTAAGGAATCAGGTTCTCGATCTCACCTATGATGTAGAGGCAAGGAGCGAAGCAACCAGTCGCGGGAAAGTTGAGAAAACAACCTTCAATCGAGCCAGACCGGAGAAGAAGCTCTCTGAACAGAAGGAATCCGAAGACTATGAGTCAAATAGTAACAAAGATCTGCGAGAATAGAGGAAAGGTTTATGAAATATCAGTTTAAAAATTCATTCTCTTTTTCTATAAAACCAAAAATAATTTATATAGAAAAAAAAAGATTAACAACTATATTCTAAAAGTTTTTTTTACTTAAAGCTTTTATTATCAACACAAAAAGAGAAGCCGAAATAATCGGATACGAAGTTGGGTCAATTAGATACAAGGCCTTGAAATCTTAAGAGAAACAAAAATAAATAATTTACGAAAATCAGTGGAAAATTGAAATAATAGAGGACTCAAATACCACGATTAAAATAACAAAGAATCATGACTAAGAATATAACTCCTATCTACCTAATTTTTAACAGAAATAGTCTAAGTCTAACACTTTGCATCCTCACAAAAATGTTAGTCTTATAGAAAGCTGATTAGAGGAGAAAAAAATTACTTATCTAAAATAAAAGACAATGGAAGGAAGGTAAAAAGGATTCACAGGTTTATAGAAAATTGTTAATCAAAAACTATATAAATAGTCAAAGGCCAAGAAGAAATCAAGTTCACGCCTTTATATCGATCATATGAGCTCCTCCTAGATATCAACTCCATCACCGAAAAACTCTTAAATTTATGGGTTAAACACACAAAAGTTGAGTATTTTTCCAAAAATACTAAATTATATCAATTTTTAAATATTTTGGAAACCATTAGAGATCATACAAATAATTGTACAAAATTATCAAAATCGTAGTTTAATAATTTAATACAGACGAAAGTTGAATATTTTTTCCAAAATGACCATATTATATCAATTCTTATATATTTCAATATCATTGGGAAATACTCAAACAAATTTGTGGGTATACTCAAAATGACCATATTTTACCAAGTGCTATCAATGTCTTACTATTATGGACATTGTTACACGTTATATATAAAAAAAAAAAAATCAAAAATCCTCAAAATATGTAAGTTAATACACACGAAAGTTGAATAATTTTTCAAATTTACCAAATTATTTTTCAAATTTACCAAATTATATATATACCTTACTCTTTTGGACACTATTATACATCATACAAAAAAATATCAAAAATATTCAATATATGTGGGTTAAAACGGGTAGCTTTCCAAACTTACCAAATGATATCAATGTCTTACTATTTTGGACTCATTAGACATCATACAAGAAAAAGGTCAAAAATCCTAAAAATATGTGGGTTGATGATACACACGAAAAATTATTATTTTTTCAAATTTACCAAATGATATCAATTTCTTACTATTTTGGACACCATTATAAATCATACAAAAAATTGTAAAAAAAAACTCAAAATATGTGGGTTAATACACATCAAAGTTGAGTATGTTTCCAAAAACATCAAATGAGATCTAATGCCTCACTATTTGGGACACCGCTAGACATCATATAAAAAATGTCAAAAATCCTCAAAATATGTAGGTTGATGATACACACGTAAAATTAGTATTTCCAAATTTACCAAATGATATCAATTCATTACTCTTTTGGACACCATTATAAATCATCCAAATTTTTTAAAAAAAAATCTCAAAATATGTAGGTTAATACACACGAAAGTTAAGTATTTTTCAAAAACTACCTAATGAGATCAGTGCCTCACTATATTGGACACCGCTATACATCATATAAAAAATGTCAAAATCCTCGAAATATGTGGGTTGATCATACACACGCATGTTGAATATTTTTCTAAATTTACCAAATAATATTAGTGCCTTAAGACTTTGGACATCGTTACACATCATACAAAAAAATGTCAAAAATTCTCAAATTATGTGGGTTAATACAAATGAAAAATTAGTATTTTCTAAATTTACGAAATGATATCAATTCTTTACTAGTTTAGACACCATTATAAATCATATAAAAAAATGTAGAAAATTCTCAAAGTATGTGGGTTAAACTTAATACACACGAAAGTTGAGTATTTTTCCAAAAATACCAAATGAGATCAAGGCCACCGCTAAACATCATAGAGAAAATGTCATTCTCAAAACATGTGGGTTAATACTTAATACATATGAAAGTTGAGTATTTTTTCGAAATTGTCAATTTAGGTGAATTACCAAATAAAAGTCAGAAAAAGAAATAATAATCTAAAAGAGATGGTTATCGGCTTACCGCTATCGTTGCCTTGTTAAAGTACTTGTTTTAGCGATTACATTGTGTTGTATTTCTCTTTATCTACAATGCTCAACTAATTTACGAATACTTTTGAACTTATTAGTTTATGAAGAGATAATAATGAATCTATTTTGGTAAAAATGAACCTATTTTGATAACACCATGGGACTTGGCAGTACAAGTAGTTCCAAGTAGGTATCATTGGATGTAGGATACTTCAAGGTCCAAAATGAGAAGGTAAGAGGTGAATGTTGATCTTGGAAAACACGAGCCGGAACAAGTGCCAATCAAACACACTGTTTATTCCTACTTAGTTTAAATAGAATTTAGACGTGATGCACCTGTGCGTAGGTCCTCACTTGGAAGGTATAGAGAAATAGTCGTAGAAAACATTTTTACTTTTGCATGATCTATTCCCAGAATTCACATAATGTGTGAGATAACTTGTGCTAGATATGACAAGGCCAAGTCAGCCTCCCAAAACAAAAGCCTGCTCAGTCAATTTACATTGCTATCTAACTCCTGCAACTTTAGAGCCAACTCAGTGCTTTGTCCAGCCCCTAAGGTTCTCGCAAGTGACTGTATAGCTCTAGTGATTAACTCTTTCTTCTGTTTATCACCAGAAGTGCTTGCACCGCTTGATCTAGACACATCTTCTTCCTCCTTCAGCGTTACGCACAACCCTTTCAACCACTCCTCCAGAAAAGAGGCTTTCTGTAGAGTTTAATCAGACACCAACAAGAAAAATTTGAGTCAATAATCCTCTAAAATCATGCAATTGGTATCAAAAACAATAGCTGCCAATTTCTTACTCTTAGAAGAAAATCTGTCAAAGCTTCACAATGACAGCTTGAAACTAGGCCCAGGAGATGCAGCATGGTTGAAGTTAACTGAGACGACCAACCATACTTTAGATAAATCATTCATCAATCAAATTGGGCCAATGTGGTTTTCATATTACCTGATTCTCAAGTGATCTCTTATATTTGAAATTGGTTGGGGTCGTCTCTCTGTCTGAACTCATACTCTGTAAAGTATGCTCTACACCTTTGACAACGTCAGGGAATGATCTACCATAAGCTGCAATTACATGACATGAGAGAAAGAAATTAACCATACAGTACAACTAAAAGCCATATTTCTTTTTTTTTTTAGAAAGATAAGGGAATGCTTAATTTGACAAAAAATAGTATCCAACTCACCAAGTCGGGTTGCTGGAACAGCTAAAGCTGCAGCAGCTTGTATCCTGATCTTAAAGTTTGATGCATCACGAAGCAGCAATAGTAGAACACTAAATACACTTGGAGCCCTGCAAAAGAAAAGGAGTTGGTCAAGGCCACCAATAAAAGCAGCTTGGGTACTAGCTAAACGATGCATACCAATCCATATCTTGCAGCATTATTGTCTCGTTGGAGAATAAATTGCTTAACGCATGACAGACATTCCACTGAACCTGTACAGTATCAAAAGTCAAATGTGGTAGATAAAACTAGGGATGTGTAAACAAACTTAAAAACACATTGAAACAAACCAGATAATGTTTACTACGTTACTATATAAGATGTCTTAATCAAACCAAACCAAACCAAATTAATTAGAAGTGAATTCAGCAAAAGCTTTCTCCCAATCATAACCAGGCCGACTCAAACCGAAACTGATAAAAACCTAAATGCTTACATCCAGATGAAACCATTTCGTATACCTTAACATTACCAGTAGTTACACACGAAAGAAATGCTTGCACTGTTCTCTCCAACCAGCTTGAATCTCCCACACAGGATAGATGATGAGAATTTGATGAATGTTGATAAGGCAAAGGTAATACAACTTGGGCAAGTGGCTTTGTATTTGTCATGCATCTCAATTTTACATATTTTGAAATACTCCCCAGTGCCCGAACTGCATTGGATTTAACCTAACAATAGAATTCGGGAGATAACGATGGAAAAAGTGTACAACAATGATAATGAAAAACTACTACTTGCTGCAAAGAATAAAATCTGCAAAGCCAATTTCGCCATTCACATGAAACCGACGAGTGCAGTGTATGTATCTATCAGAGGAACAAAACATTTTGGAAAACACGTGACGGAGAGAACTAATTAATCTTATGAGTAGATTTTCGGATAAAGGACCATATCACAGAGTATTTAAGGAAACAAATTATTACGATTTGTTAATATCAAATTCCAGTACCTTGTCCCCATCCTCAGTGAGGCGCAAAGCACATTCTATTAGTGCATCCAAACCTCGTGAACTTGTATTTGATCCTACTAAGGAGTAGAAAGGATAAGTAATTATGAAAGTTGTAACATAGACTAGGCATTAATACCTTCAAATGACCTATCATCGACGCGGTAACGCAGAGAGTCACATATATTGGCCAAAGCCCATGATGCTGTTATACGCACCTGAATTGACAAGCATAAAGACATTGCAGTAGCCAGTAGGAATAGTTTAATTTAAAAAGTATTCATAAGACCAAACGAATGAAAGTCGGTGATGCAATACCGAGATCAAGGGATCGCTGGTATTCGCTTCAACAGCTATGATAAATTTTTCAATAATCCCTGCACTGCATCAGCAAAGTTCCTTAAATTCTTGACCATGGATATCTTGCCAGGTAAAATTGGGACAAACAACAGATGATGTCAACAGAGAGTGACAGCAGGTTAAGTTACCTTAAAGAAATATCTGGAAAACATGAAATTACACCAATGGCTCGGCAAGCTGCTGATCTGACTGAAGGTGCTTTGTCATGCAATGCAGCGGTTATCTACAAAAAACTAAAGACTTCATTCACATATTCTAAATTATAAAGTCAAGATAGTAAAATTCCAATCACTCCAAGGCTCCAATACTTACAATTGATGAAGTAATGAAGTCCTTTTCCTCCTTATTGAAAGAGATAAATATGGAGGACGTAATACCAGCAAAGCAAGTAACTGTAGTGCTTCTCACCTTCCAAACATAGGAAGAAATTCAGGACCGCAGATATATGCAAACTACAGCAATTGCATCTATGATTGTTCTATTAGTTGTACACCAAAACAAGAAAATGTCAAGATTTTAAACTTACCAATGCAGAACCATGGTGTAACACCAGAACTATATGTTTACGGATAGCCTCAGACCATTGGTCACATCCTGTCTGAGAGATTGGCTCTTGACCAAACCCAAGATTCTCAAATCCAGATGATGGCGCAGATGAAATTTTTATTGACCTTTTGCAGTCAGATGTAAATGGTGTAGCCATTAATCCATCATACTGAAGATCCTCTGTTCCCTTAAATCCAGATATTGCGCGAAGGCAACCATCCAAAACCTACACGCAAACCTGTGTAAGTTCTTACTGTATACGTGGCCCTTAATACATCCCTCAACCAGATTAACAATCAAGCTAGATTCTTTTTAGAGGCACAGAATTAGAACTAAATCTGAGCATGCAACCAATCAGCAACAAATGGCCCTGATCCACAGAAGCTAAGAAATATAGAAGATGTTTGCAATAGAGCATAGTTATTTCAGAATCATGCCTTAATAGCTGCTGTATGGACTTTATCCCCAGTATATCCAACAGACTCTCTAACTGAAGCTTTCCATGCCATTGGAGAATCTTCAACTATAGCAGTCTGCAAAAGTTTATACACGAGGACAGAGACCCGTTCCCAATATACTGACACTAGGGTGGGGTAATTGAGAGCCATAGCTCGGAGGACCTGCACGACAACCATATGCAGCAGCTCTCATAATCAAAATCTCTACAAAAGAACAACAAACTTTGGCTAGAATAGCATAAGGTCCATGAAAGTAAAAACAAAGAAGTCAGCATATCCCTCAGCCATGCCCCAGTTTCACATACTTTGGCTAGAATAGCATACTTTTATACCACACCCCACCCTCAGCACAAATATTTAGAGATCGGTGAAAGCGTTCTTAATGTACCAATGGAGTCCAAACAGCACCATATGCACATGAATTTATTCTATGCCTCTTTCCCTGTTCTTTTACAAAAGGGAAAACAACTTTAAGAAGAACCCGTAATACCTGAAGAGCCTCGATGCATATTGAAGCGTCAGAAAATTTCTCAGCAAAACGAAATAAACTAGAGAGAACTCCAGATTTCCATTCACATCCATTAAACCCTGAAACGACTTCAAGCAAAAATGTCAAATATTATAATGAGATTATGGTTAAGACAGTCGTCACAATGGAACAGAAACAAGATAAGATCAACCTGCTGACGTCTCATCCAAAAGCATATTATGTACTTCTATTTGGGGAGGAAAGGTAGAGAATGCAGCTGTTAAGCAACCTAGTGCGGCAACCTAGACAAAACAGATCATGATATAGGTATGGCATTCAGAGGAACCACTTTTACAGAGACGAAGCTTGCGTTAAGAGAATAAAGTTATTCAGCATGTCAGAGGCAGAAGCAATCTAAAAGCCTGGATTCCCAGCTTAGTATAAGCAACCATCTAAGTCAAATAAGGAAGGGTTGAGTATATAGTGGGAAAAAGAATCATTGGGGAGCCGCATTTCTGAAAGTTAGTACTGCGGTCGAGATCTGAAAAATCCTCTACTAAAAAGACTCCCAAGCAGTGATTCTTTCTTTGGTTGATTGAACGACAAATTACCACACCGCTTTTTTGCCTCCATGAATCAAAACTTGAGATAGATGGGATTAGGAAACCAGCGAAAAGAAAGGAACTAGAATAGATTTTATTTACCGGATAGGAGCTGGAAATCATAAACAGAGAAGAAACTCTCCAAAAATGAATCTAGACCCTTGTCCAACGCCTCTACGTCCAGAGAAATCCCAAGATCTATCTCCTCAAATTGCTTTATTAAATCTACAGGCTTACATATGTGACTAAAAGTAGACTAAACCCCATGATTTTAGCTTATGAAAACTAGGATAGTACAAGAAAGATATATTTACGTGAATTCAACTCTCCATAATGGTTAACAAAAAGAATAAACAACGTTAGGAAAAGGAAACACTAACCAGCAGACCAGTTTTATCATTCTTGAAAGGAAACCCCTCATTAATCCTAGCATGTAGAGATGTTATAACTTTTGGCAGCAATTCTCCTGGCATTCTCGAGTAACTGAAAGTGTCAACAAACATTTTAGAACACATGAAAAACTCATGCAAGATCCAAAAGTTTTTGCAATTTTTTAAAGCATCAACTAAACAGGAGCTGAGTCTACCAATGTATTCATGAAGCTCTCACAATTCACTTACGAAAAGATAAACCTTAATCAAGAGCAGTTACGGTTTTGTGATGACTGATCTAAAATACTATTATAGTAAAAAAATACTTTTACAACAAAACGAATATCATTAACCATGACGATCTGATAAGATAAAACACAGAAGAAATGTACGTACGGTGTGCTTGATATCAGAAGCAAGAGGATCTTGATCAGCTGAATCAACAATTTACCATGATTATCTCGGTGAATCAAATGTAGAATGCCTACACCCATGTAAAAGGGATAAAAATCTTGGTCAAACAAGAAATCCTAACCAAACGAAAAAGGAAAAAAAATCATGCTATTGAAGTACCTGAGTGGAGTTGCATTAATATTAGACCAAGGGAATTTGAGAGGGGCATAAACGATCCATATTTGGTGGATTCCTTGTACTCTGCCACTTGAAGGAAAATAGATGAATGCCCATCCATCATGGTGGCAAGAGCTGACGCAGATGCTATCCTTACCTAGACATTGCAATTTATAACCAAAAAAAAAAAAAGAATTGTCAGGATTCAGCAGTCTGTGAAGTTGGGCCGAAAAAAGATCTCTAGGCATATTTGCTTAACCACAGAAGATGTTGAGAAAGAGAAAATGGAGAACAACGTCGAATTATATGCCTCAATGACTTTAGAAAGGGAGAGGAGTAACGACCTTCAAATGAGGATCAAAAAGTAAGCAGGTCATAAGAGTAGCTTCAAACTTCCTGTTAATGATCTGTAAAATTAAGGAGACCAGAAAATATAACAATACGCAGCCGAAAGATGTTGAAGGTAAATTTTCCACCTCGGCTTAAGTACATCATGGGTTGGAAAGAGAGCCATCCACTGCGTGGTAAATGACTTTGAATCAGCTTGGCAAAGATCCTTTACAGAAGAATAAGAAATTGAATAAGTAAATGTCACCAAAAAAATTAAGTGGAAGCTGAGAACCAACTAAGAATAAAACATCGTTACTCACCTGTATGCAAACAATTGCAGCTATTCTAACCTTTGAGCTTTGGGTACTATACGAACCCCTTGCGGATCCATCACTATCACTTAAATCAGAATCTGATGACATAACATCAGAAGCAGTAGAATCATGGGCAGACTGGAGCCGCCAGTCAGAAGACACTGGCAGCTTAGTATTCGAATCTTCCTTTTTGCGCAAGTGGGGAGGCCTATAAGGAGTTTTCTGGATGTTTTTGCTTCCTCCAGAAATCAATGTGGAAAGCTTGACATTTAACTGTTTATCCTTGTGAACAACATCAGCATGGGAGAACTGAGGTGGGGCAGTAAGTCCAAAACAGAAAAACATTCTCAATGCCGCTATGAAACTTGAGACCTGAAACATTACAACTCTTGGTTAAACAAAGAAAAAAAGTCTGCGTTTGTGATCCAAAGCAGAAAATAACTTATCTAAGGCTAAGAGGAGTAAGTACTATCAAGTACCTACTTACGTGATCAGAAACAGGACATTTGATATTTGTAAGGACAAAGTGCACACAATCCAGAAGGCATGAATAAAAGCTGCATGAGAAACGAGAAAAAAAAATCAGCTAGGGGATAAAGGAAAAAACCAAAGGAATAGTTGTAAGGCCCTTCAGACGTGCCTCCACATGAATCGGTTTTCGATGAGGTGGCCCTTGGATGCTAAGACGTCCATTACTTTCCTAAGAACCTGTATCAGGATGCAAGATGTTGAGGCAACAAAGCATATAAGAGAGATGAGAGGAGGGGATTACCTCCAGCGTAGATTGGCAGATGTCAGTAGGAAGCAAAGAGTCAGGCACAGAAAATGCTCCACCAAGCATGTCAAAGGCAAGAGCCAGGGCATCCCATAAGCTACTCCGGTCTGGATTTGGGAAATCATACGATGAAACTAAATCCTGGTGTAATAACGGAATTATACGCAGAAGAAACTTGACTAGGTGAATGTTCTCCGGATGAGGGCTGTTTCTGTGATACAGAGCGGCCAAGCGTCTGGGAAAATTTGAAGAAAGTTAAAACTCAGGCAGACAAAATGAAAGAGCGAATGATGATAATACCTCAAAGTCTCGAAACATTGGATCACAGGTTGGATTCTGGAGGAATATGGTGAAGGCATAGGTTGGCCCAGAAGGAAATCCAAGACAGTAGCGAAAGAGAAAAGAAGGAGCGGCCATGACGAGGAATTTGGTTGCAGGAGCACACGAGCACAAACATCGTGAATCAGTTGACAAGTATGAAGAGAGACAGGGGTCCAGTGAGGACCATCAGCTTTGGAAACCAGATCGAGCAGGAATAGGCAATCGGAAGTCAGTTCGTGCGGTGGGAGGAGAGAAACGGCAGATACAAGGGAACGGGAGTGAGAGAAGATTAAATCCTCAAGCAACAGAGGAACCGGCGGCGTCGGAGTGGTTGAGATCTCGTCCCTGAGAGAGAGAAACGCCGTCCGCCACCTCGACGATGGGGCTGCCATGAACATGTTCGGTTTCACAGACGATTTCTGCCTGACTCGCTCGAGAGGAAAGGAAATGAAAACCATTTGGGCTTAGCCCATCGTAAATGAAACTTAAGTTAGATGTCCAATAAGATTTGGGCCCATTAATACTAGAAATATTCGTATTCAGACATGCAACGAATAAATACATCTTATATTGTTCTCACAACATTCCACAGACAGAAAGACAAAAAGAAAAGAAATGATAAGCTCCAGGTCTGTCTTATGTTTTAGGGAACACCTGATCCCCCCCCCACCTTGTTTGTTCCTTCCTCTTCCATTTTCACACTTGCTTCCTCCATTCCCAATGGGTTTACACCTATAACCTGCATCCATCCAAACCAACCACTTTAGACAACCATCCTCTACCTCATTTTCACGTCAGCTCTATTTTTGTCTTTTTACCTTTGAGCTTCCACTCTCATCCATCCCCACCTCGAAACCTTTCCCACGTTCCATAACTCCTTTCACTCCGTCCTGCACTAACACGTCGTGATAAATAAATCAATCTCTTCAACTTTCCAAGCAATTTATATGGTAAGGGGAATAGATTCCAAATCAGAAAGAAACAGAGGGGCAAAGATAATCAGCTCAGGTGGGAAGCAGGTCACATTCTTCTACTCAAGTTAATTGTTCAGACCATGCTAACTACAAGTTCTGGAAAGTGCTCTCAGCCTAGGTGAATTAATAGCTTTAAATGTTTGTAACAGTGTTTGAGCTATAGAGGCAAATAACAGATAATCTTGTATTACCTTGTCCTTCGTGTCAGGTTCAACAGCTTCTCTTTTAACTCGGCTTGGTATAGGTTTCCTGCAAAATGAGATGCAAAGCTAAGCATATACTACCCCGTTGGCACTAAGAGAAAAAGAAAACGTATATATTTCATACCGGTCATCATCTACATCCATGTCAGAATCCGGATCCCATCTTTTATCTCCATCTTCTTGGTCTTCATCTACCTGTAATTTATAGACAAAGATTGTAATCGTAGTTACATTTAATTAACCTCACCAAAGGCCAAACACAATTCAAATCATTTGCCTGAGTGACATACCTCAGGAGCCTCTGTTTCTGGTGGCCTTTCCTGAAATGGTACACTTGGGGCATGCCGAAGCTTAGAAAGATTGTGGAGAAGGTCATTACGAATCTCTTCAAGCATTTGGCGAGAATTCTTATTTTCCATGTTACTAGGAGCAACATGAAGTGTATAGTCTGGACCGAAGTATTCATAATATTCATGCTCTGGCATCTTGTCGTCAACTTCAACTCCAAGTGCAACTCCTGTCTGTGAGATAAACAGTTTGTTGCAATAGATTCAAAGAGAGTAGCAGTAGAAAAAACAAACAAAACGATCTCACAAATCTGACAACTGTCTGTGACAGAGAGCTGATCATATGATGAAAAGAAGAAAGTACCTCATAGCACCAGCAACGAGCAACATTGCGGATGGTGTAACCACCACCGCCCAAGAGCAGCAGCGGAACATTGAATGATCTCATAAATTTGACACACTCAGCATGACCTTTGATTGAAAGGTTAAAACATCCCAACCTATCGCCAGACAATGAATCAGCACCGCACTGCAATACCACAGCACCTGGTCGGAAAACTTCCATCACTTTTCCCATGATGGGCTTGAATAGCAGATGATAGCTCTCATCATCGATTCCATCATCCAGGGGTACATTGAGAGAATAGTACTTGCCAGTTCCATAACCAATATCCTGGATATGACCTGTACCGGGAAAGTAATCCCCAAATTTGTGAAATGAGACAGTCATGACCCTGTCGGTAGCATAAAAGGCCTCCTCGACTCCATCTCCGTGGTGAATATCAATGTCAACATAAAGAACACGCTGCAGAAAAACAAAGGAAGAGTTGAGATTCAGAAGCCAGGATTAACATCTTGAGATATAGATGAAGAGAAACCTCATGCTGCTTAAGGAGCTCTAGGATAGCTAGGACGATATCATTGACGTAGCAAAAGCCAGAGGCCTCGCACTTCTTAGCATGATGGAGACCACCAGCCCAATTGATGGCGATATCGCAGAGGCCATGGTTGAGCTTGACAGAGCCGCCAACAGATCCCCCGGCATAGGTCTGACAGAAGGAATAAAGGCCATCAAAGACGGGACAATCTTCACCAACATTGAAGCGCTTGAGCTGGCGCATCTGGTCTTGCTGGGTCTCAGGGGTAATGCTGCGGAGGAAGGAGACATAGTCGTCGGCATGAAAGCGGCAGAGATCACGGTCGCGGGCAGGAAAGGGCTTAAGAACCTGCATATGCTGGAGGAGACCGTAGTGAGCGAGAAGGGCATGGGTCATGCGGATACGGTGGGGCTTCATGGGATGACCTTGACCATAGTAGTAGTTGCCAACCTCTGGGTCATAGAAATAGCATACTTTCCTCTTCACACCATCAGGTCCGGCCGCCAGCGAATTGCCGCCAGTATCCATTCCCTCAAATCTGAAATTACAAAAATGAAATGATGACCAAACCCTAGGAAATTAACAGAAATGTTCTGTTAGGTTAGGAACAAGTGATGATATCCCTAGGCAGAGAGTCTGACCTTTGAGTGCAATTTGTAATCACAGTCGCAGAGAAAAGTCGGAGGCGAAGCTGAAACTCTCTTCCTTGGCGCAGTCAGTAGTAGCGCTCTGGAACCGTCCTAGCCTAGAAGAAGAGAGAGACTCTTTCTGCTTTTTCTTATAATAATCGAAAAGGCCCATTTTTTCTTTGTTATGGTTTAAACAAGGCCCATAAACTAAGCATTGAAACATGACCATTTCGTTATCTGCTACAGGCCCAATGGGCTTGAATTCATTTATGGTTAGTCAGTTACAATTTCTGAGTCATCTGGAAACAGCCGCTTTCATAAAACTAGTAATCACAAAATCGATGGAGACATGGACATCAACGCATTATGTGCTTGGTTATGAAGAAAAACAATACATTATCCTACACATAAAAGAATGGGTGTGTTGCTTCTTTGGCTACAAGTATCCAAGCAGATGGAGCAAGAGGCAGAAAAGGAAGAAGAGAGAGAGATACAAGGTAAACAGGGAGGATGCATCATTGACATTGTGGGTAGTACGAGGACTAGGAGAGAAGACAAAAGATCTGCAGAGTGGGCAAGTGAGATGGCCACGGAGAAGCCAAGGATCAATGCAATGGATATGGAAGAGGTGGGAGCATCTGGGGAGATGGGTCACCGCATCCTCAGCCACAAACTCCACTAGGCATATGGGGCAGCAACTCTCTTCCTCCTCTGTTTCCTTGTCCCCGAACATCACACCGGTTAGTCGACCACCGACATCATTATGGGCTTCAGCATCTCCACCATTCTTCTTCAATCTCCCCAAGGGAATGCACACACATGTATAGAACACTATGGCTGCTGTGCACAAAGGTGACCGCGGAAACAACATTGAAATCATTTTTCTTCTGCTTTCTGCTTCTTCACCTCACTCCTTTTCCTTCTCTTTTATAGACTAAATTCATCTCCAAGGTCACCATGGAACCTTGAATTTGGCAGAGTGTTAGGACGGCGCCGACCCCACCCCCCCCCCTATCTCTTATTATATTCATTTGTTGTTGTTTTTCTTTAATCAAGTCAGCGATTCTCTCAAACCCAAGCAAACTCGGGGAGATGTTATGGTCAACATAGGAGATGCACATGCGTCCATCTTAAGCACTACCTGCTACTTGCATATAATAATAGTAAAAACAAGAGGGAACAAGGCAAAAATCACATGATGCCGTAACCCAACTCACCTTGATCCCTGAAACCTCGGATCATCGCATAGCATAGTCAATGGAGGCACATCTAGTACATTTTAAATTAATTAAAAGAAGGGAGTCCTTCCATCAAAACAGGCCTTGATTTGGAGTTCACCAATATAATACAGCCGACCAAATCAAACTAAAGATCAAACTAAAGATCTCCGAGTGAATCATAAAACTAATTTATTGTTGTCTCCAAGCATTTTGCTTTACCAAATTCTTATTCAATGCCTTTGGAGAATGATGTAGTTTTATGCCTGCAGATAACAGGGGATCACCATTGTTCATGTACAAAGAGGGCAGATGGGCCTCAGCAACAGAATGCTGAATATACCACTCTTCTGAGTTCTGACCCTAGCATAAACTAATCGAGCTTGCAGTCAAAAGTAGAATGAATGTGAAGAGGTGTTAGCATCAATTGGTGACTCTGAGTCAGAAATTACATCTACACCTAGGATTTTTAGAAGACCAGAGGAAAAGTTTTAATATCAGACTCCAAACAGAATGAGAAAGATTAGATCTTCCAAAGGTTATTATTACAAGTGAAGCAACATGTAATGGAGACGGCATACCTAGCACTAGGAGAATCAGAAGGGTTTCTTGTTGAAAATGGCTTCCCAAGCCAAAGAGGGAAATGGAGCCCTTTTATCCATGAAGTCCTTGACAGCCTTAACATCGACAACATATCCTTTATGGTTCAAGGTCTGAATAGCGGAGTGGGCTGGTTCGAGGCCCCTTGCTGTGCACAAGGCATCAACCAATCCAACAAAAGTGGGGATGTTGGGAGAGTGACCAGAGTCGAGCATCTCACAACAAAAATCAAGAGCATCGTCGAGCATGTTGCAGTTGTACAGTCCCTGAACCAAGACAGTGTAGGAGAAGGCATTAGGGGAAATGCCATTGGACTGCATTTTCCTGAAAATCCTCTTAGCGTCTTGAGGTTTGTGAGCCTTGCAAAAGCCCTCAACGACGGCAGTGTAGATAACGACCTCGGGGATTGTACCCTTGTCACGCATCAGGCCGAAAAGTTTCATGGCTTCGTGCACAAGGCCATCTCTGCAGAGGCCGTCGAGCATGGCGACGGCGTTAGGAATGAGACCTCCTTCCTTGAGCGTCTTGAAGAAGTCATCGGAATCTTGAGGCTGCTGCTTCATTTTGGGGGTTTCCTCTGGAACCTGATCCTGATGGACTCCAAGCTTGAACTGTTCGAGGAAACCATGCTCGGACAGAGTACTATTATCACTCCTTGGCGATCTCTCCCCTCGCAAGGGTCTGTTGGGTAAGGGATCTGGAGGGCTCTGCTGCTGCTGTTGACCATTGTCGCCCGTTGAGACAGAGCGAGCTGCGGACATCGACGGCCTAGTAACTCGAGCCATCTGTCTCAGGGAGCGCATCATCGTGATTCCAAGGGTTTAGGGTTGGAGAATCCGATCCGATTGAGGGATGAAATGAATCAAAGACGTGAGGGGGGTATAATAGTCATTTACATTGCTCAGGGTATAAAGAAAACCCCTCTCGCCTTCT
This sequence comes from Odontarrhena argentea, assembly GCA_900406245.1. NCBI lineage: Eukaryota > Viridiplantae > Streptophyta > Magnoliopsida > Brassicales > Brassicaceae > Odontarrhena > Odontarrhena argentea. Next base: position 20,179 of record OVAF01000576.1, on the reverse strand, counting down.
CTTCTCTGTCTCTGTGGATAAGCTTCTTCTCAATTCAATTCAACTAGCCATTGGCAAAAGGTATTCATTCATTCACCTCTACTTCCTAGCTCGAATCATCTGAAATCAAAATCTGGTCTTTCTTTGTTCTAGTTGCGTCTATGGAGGCCAGCAGCATCATGTGGTTCTTCAGGGACAAAGGTTTCGATGACCCCAGTATCGACAAGATGTTGAGAAAGTGCAAGCAGCTGGACAATGCCCAAAGCGAAGTTGCCTCTCAAAACTGGGACTACCTCACAAACGTTGTTGGTATCCAAGAGAGGAAGCTCCCTTACATCATCTCCAGGTGCCCCAAAATCCTTACTTTACGCCTCGACGACAGGCTCATCCCCATGGTCGAGTGCCTCTCCACGCTTGGAAGGAACCCTCGTGAAGTTGCTTCCGCCATTACCAAGTTTCCTCCCATTCTCTCCCATAGCGTCCAGGAGAAACTCTGTCCCCTTCTTGCTTTCTTTCAAGCACTGGGTGTGCCCGAGCCACAGCTCGGCAGAATGATTCTTTTCAACCCAAGGCTTATCAGCTACAGTATCGACACCAAGCTCACTGTCCTTGTCAGCTTTCTTTCCAGTCTCGGTCTTGACCAAGACCAGATGATCGGTAAAGTTCTGGTGAAGCACCCCTTTCTAATGGGCTACAGTGTTGACAAAAGGTTGCGGCCTACCACTGAATTCTTGAAATCATCGGTTGGTCTAACAGAAGATGGCATTCGCTCTGTGTTCATGAATTCCCCACAAGTTGTGTGCAGAGACGTTAACAAGATCCTCAAACCAAACTATGATTATCTGAAAGACTCTGGCTTTGGAGATGCACAGATAGCAACCATGGTGACGGGTTATCCCCCAATTTTGATTAAGAGCATCAAGAATTCCCTAGAGCCTAGGATCAGATTCCTGGTGCAGGTGATGGGAAGAGGCATGGATGAAGTGGCTTCTTATCCTGAATTCTTTCAGCATGGATTGAAGAAGAAGGTTGAATCACGGTATAAGCTTGTCAAAAACAACAACATTGTCTGCAGCCTTAGAGAAATGCTCGACTGTAACACCAAAAAATTCCATGATAAGTTTGGCTTTTCAGAGGTAACTGCATCCTATGCAAGCCTGTAGCTTTAGTTCTCTCTCTGTAAGCTTTATTCAGCTTGTGCGCCCATTTCTGGCACGAGCTTTCCTTCGCTGAGGGTGTTATGTTATCCAGACATCATTGATTCCATTATCCTCTTTGCATCTGTCTATCATCCATTCCGCACTGTCTTATGAGACTTAGGTAACTAAGTAGAACCACCACCCTGGCCTGATCAAGTGCATATCCATAGAGTGTTGTGCCCTTGTTTTCGGGTTTTCAACTGCAATCAAAACCAGACACCCTGATTTTCATATTCTTCTTGAATGAAAAGGCTTTAGTAGGAGTATTGGTACGGTGATGATGCATATGGTGTAGTACCCGACAAGTGAAAGAAGAATCTGCAAAATAGAATATGCAGCACTCAGCTCAGTGCAATCTAGTGGCTTGCTGAAAGTATGAGAAGGTAAGAAGAAGCATGGAGACATCAGGATTGTTTTCACACTTTTGAGCCGAGTACTTATCATAGTAGACAAAGGATGCGCTATTGAAGAACGTGGACATCTGGTGAATTTGTTCATCAAATCATCTTTCCTTTTCTCAGCCTGTCATTTAAAACTGGAGATGAGCATGAAATGGAACGCCTCCTCTCAGAAATTGTGTTTTGCCTCGGATGTTCATTCAACTTTGTTAATCCACGTTTGTAATTTGTATCGTCTTCTCTTCTTGGACCGATGTAAGGTTTCTGTGAGAAATCCGCAAGCAATTACAGAATTTAATCCACAGATAAAAGATGAGCCCAAAATGTTATTTTTCTTGTAAGGCCCAATTTTAAAGGACTAGGCCGAGCTACTTTACGGTGCTTAAAAGGCCAAAATAACAGAATAGTTAAACTTCAACCCAAAAATAAAGATGAGGCCCGTATAAATTTGAAGAGCCCAAATTTAAAGGACTAGGCCTGCCTACTTAACACTGCATGTGTTAAATAAGTGAAAGGCCCAAATAATAGAATAGTTAAACTGGGCCCACGTACTTTTGTTTTCTATACGCTTGCCGTTTGGAATCCGGAGGACGATTCACCGCGGAGCTTGGATCCTCCGCCATTGATTGAGTGAGGCAGTGCAGGTTTAGGGGTTTTAGCCTTGCAGAGGATCTTGTAGTCGCAGGATTAAGGAAGTGAAGATGAGTGAGAGGGCCCTGAGAAGCGGGGTGGAGCATGTATTGAACTATCTGAAACGTAATCAGCTGGAGAATCCTGGGTTCTTGTATGCAGTGGAGGACGATGGTGGCAATGTTTTCTGGGCGGATCCAACTTGCAGGCTGAATTACAGCCACTTTGGTGATACTCTGGTCTTTGACACCACCTACAGGAGGGGCAAGAGGTATCAAGTCCCTTTTGCTGCCTTCACCGGATTCAACCATCACGGACAGCCTCTTCTCTTTGGTTGTGCTCTCATACTCAACGAGTCCGAGTCCTCCTTTGTCTGGCTTTTCCAGACTTGGCTTCAGGCAATGTCTGCTCCTCCTCCTCCCTCCATTACAGTTGAACCAGATCGGCTCATACAGCTTGCTGTGTCTCAGGTTTTTACTCAGACCCGCCTTCGTTTCAGTCAGCCTCTCATCCTCAGGGATACCGAGGACAAACTTCCTCACATTTACCAGTCCCATCCTACTACCTTTGCATCCGAATTTATGCATTGCATTACTGAGACACAAACGGTTGCTGAGTTTGAGGCGTCTTGGGACTCCATCGTCAGAAGATACTATCTAGAGGATAACGACTGGCTCCAGTCTATCTATCATGCTAGGCATCAGTGGGTCCCTGTTTTTATTCGAAACACTTTCTACGGAGAGCTGTCTGCAAATGAAGGAAGCAGCATTTTGAACTCATTCTTCCATGGGTTTGTGGATGCTTCAACTACGATGCAAATGCTCATTAAGCAGTATGAGAAAGCAATTGATAATTGGCGTGAGAAAGAATTGAAAGCAGATTATGAAGCAGCTAACTCTACTCCTGTTATGAAGACCCCCTCTCCCATGGAAAAGCAAGCTGCTAACCTGTATACAAGGGCAGTGTTCATCAGGTTTCAGGAGGAGTTTGTTGAGACCCTTGCAAATCCTGCAAATAGGATTAGTGATTCGGGAACTTGCACCACTTATCGTGTGGCTAAGTTCGGAGATACTCACAAAGGTCACACGGTCGATTTTGATTCTCTTGAGGTGAAAGCTAATTGCAGCTGTCAAATGTTTGAGTATTCTGGGATTATCTGTAGACACATATTGGCGGTTTTCAGGGCCAAAAATGTTCTTACTCTTCCATCTCATTATATACTAAAGCGATGGACCAAAGAAGCAAAGACTAGAGGCACTGAGGAACAATCCGACTTTTCAAACAGTTGTCATGAATCTTTGACTGTCTGCTATGACAGTCTACGCCAAGAAGCAACCAAGTACGTGGAGGAGGGCGCCAAATCTGTTCAGATGTATAAAGCTGCCATGGATGCTTTAGATGAAGCTGCCAAGAAGGTTGCTGCTGCAAGTAAGAAAATTAGAGGAGCAACACCTGGAACTGCACTTCCCAATGGGAATTCTTACCCGTCTGAGGAAGCTCAAGAAACTGCAAATGCAATGAATCATCCAGGGGTAAGCAAATGTATATACTGGTACTTGATAGTTATATGACGTCGATGTCCTCTGTTCCTTGGAATAAGTACTTGCTTCAATGTCAGGGTGATAAGGAGAGGACGATACTTGAACTGACAGCTGAATTGGAGAGGACAGGTCAGCGATGTGAAGTTTATCGAGAAGATCTGCTGTCTATTTTGAGGGATATGGAAGCACAGAAATTTCAGCTATCCCTCAAGGTACAAAATGCTAGACTATGCTTAAAAGAGTGAGTGCAATCTGCTGGATACATAACATAGCGGTTGGTATGGCTAATAAGTATGGGAATCAACTTCGTGCTCTTACTCAACGAGGAAATGATTAGGAGTACAATCTATTGCAAAGGCTACCTACTGTAATAGGGAAATACTGAAAATTAGTTCCCTCATTTAAAAACCCTATAATATTGTACATGAGCAATCATAAAACATATCAGATGATTAACAGATGAAATGAGGATGGCAGTTGGAACTTGTTGCTCTTGTTTCACAGATTATCCTTCAAGCTAATTTTGATGTTCTGCACTTTGATGGACACTTGTAACTTTTGATCTTCCATTTCTTTTAACACTGAAAGCAGGTTAGTCCGATAAGCTTCACATTTTCTGTTTGCTAATTCCAGCTTGTTTCGAAGCTGATTAATCTTCTTGTCCATTTCGTCCTGCGGATTTGGAAAAATATGGTCATGCAATTGGTCAGCAGTTGAAGCACAGAACAAAAATAGAAGAGCTTGCAAAATTTATAAGATTGCATGGAACAAAGGCTCACAGTAACTTAAAAAAGACCATACTCTTAACATGCAAAGAACAAGATTGCTATGTGAATCAGGCTAAATTGGAACAGACGATACTTTAACTGTGTAGTTCTTTTCTTCTTCAGAGAAGCGAACTTGCTTGTCATTAATTAAAATATTATCATATATTTAAAAGAAGATTATCCTCACCTCAGGCTCGGGTTGTTGACAGCCCTCATTGCAGCCCATTTGTTTTCCCTCAGATACAGAACTCTCTTTAACATGCCCATTCGCCATAGTTCTTTTAACCTCATTTTTCATTGCTACAGAAACTGTCTTGGCAGCATCTTGCAGAGCACCTACTGCGACATCACAAGTATACAGAGATTTTGCAGCTTCTTGCACAAAATTAAAAGTTTTGTGGCGTAAGGTATTGTATCGGACAGTATGCGACTCCAGGTAATTAGCATACGCATGCAAACCATAATCATCAAATATCACGCTGCTTTTGGCATTTCTGGTCCATCTTTTTAGGATATAGTAAGGTGGGAGTGTAAGGAGATTGGTGACCCGGAACACTGCCAATACATGTCTGCATATAATGCCAGAGAACTCAAACATCTGGCAACTGCAGTTTGCTCTCATCTCTAGAACGTTGAACTTAACAAAATGAGCTTTGTGGGCCTCTCCATATTTCGCAACCTGGTAGGTAATAAGATCCCCATCATCAGCAGCTTTGGATGCCATGAAAGTCAAAGTCCCAACTAGTTCCTCCTGAAATCTCAGAAACAGCTTCTTTGTGTAAAGGTCAGATGCCTGCTTCTCCATTGGAGATGGAGTCTTCAGAACCGGAGGTGAGTTCATCGTATCATAATCTGCTTTAACTTCTTTCTCGAGACGACTCTCCAGAGCTTTTTCATATAGCTTAAAGAACTGGCTTAGATTAGTTGAAGCGTTGATATAACCATCAAAATACGAATTCATACTGTCACTGCGCTGAGTTAAGGACATTTCGGCGAAAAAGGTATCACGGAGATATACTGGGACCCATTGCCGGCGATCGGAGTAAATTGTTTGTAGCCAATCATGATCTCTTAGCTCATATTTGTCAAGAAGTGTAAACCAGCATGACTCAAAATCCTCAACTGACTCAGTCAGATTGACACTTTTATGGAAATCTGACTCAAACGACGGATGCTGGAGGAAGACATGTGACAACTTCTCTTGACATTTTTTGAAAATATGCCATTTGCAAAACCGATGGCGGGCTCCTGGAAAAACCTGCATGATGGCTGCACGTATAACCGCATCATGATCGGTGGTGATTGAGACAGGAGGGTGGGCAGACATTGCAGCCAGCCACGTATTGAAAAGCCATACAAAAGAAGCCTCGGTTTCATTTATGATAAAGGCACAGCCGAAAAGAATGGGTTGTCCATGGTGGTTTACACCAGTGAAGGGTGCAAAAGGCAAACGGTACCTGTTGGACCTGTAGGTTGTATCAAAAGTAACAGTGTCCCCAAAGTAAGTGAAATCCATTCTTGCTTTTGGATCAGCCCAGAAGACGTTACCCACAGACTGGTCTTCGCTTCCCTGTACAGCATAAAAGAAGTTTGGGTTGTCGGCATTCATCTGCCTCAAGTAGTCAAGAAGAAGTTGGATCTCTCCTTGTATGCTCTTCTGGCGATTGTTCCTCATATAATTTCTACAATCCACTTCAGTGAAGCCAACCTTGCTGATGCCACCATACTCTTTGATGAGGGCGGACATAATCCTGCGGGGACCCATTCCTGCAGCTTGCAATGTGTCTATCAAGGTCTTGGCAGGGCCAGAGATTTGCCTGTGAGAACGGAGACAATGGACCTGGTCGGGAGGAACCAAGTCATGGTTGTGGTCTTTGACGAAGCCAGAGACAAGCCATTTACCGGAATCCTGCATCTTAACAGAGAGGGAGGCTTTGCAACCGACTCTAGTAATGGTCCTTGGGCGCTTGATCTCCCTATCCTTGGTGCGCTTTTCGTTCATATTCCTGAAACCTTCTTTGGCACATACAAATTGCCTCTGTATGATAGCTCCATCTCTGCGGGAGCGCCGGGAGGAGCTGACACGGGTACTAAAGCCAATGCGACGAGCATAGGAGTTGTAGAAAGCCTTGGCAGCTTCTTCGGACTCGAATTCGAGACCATCATAAGGCTCAAGATCCAGAAGATCAGCCTCGGGGAAGTAATTTCCGGCATCAACAGAAATGCCACGCAGGGGGCTGTCGAGCATATCATCGTCGTCGAGAGCATGGTGCTCGATATCAATAGCGTCATCATCTACATCTCCCCCACTACTAACTCCTAAGCCAATATCGAAGTCTAGCACTTCGTTATCCATTCCGAAGAATTTAGACCATTACCTATCTCGAAAGTACCTAATCGTTTTGTGATTGCAAGGCGATACGCAGCTAAGACGATGGAAAGAGAGAATAGATTCAATAGAAGCGAGAGGGAGAGTCGGAAGAAGACAACGGAGGAAGGGAGAGACAATGATGCTCTTCTTTTATTTACTTAAGGCCCAACCTATTTTCTTCAGCCCAACTTCTTTTCTTCGGCCCATTCGTACCGCTTTCTGTTCTGTGTTTCGTTGAGCAGAAGAAAGTTGAAAAGAGTGCGTACACAGAACGAAATGATACAAGTTGATTAGAACAAAAATGTAAATACAAAATTTTCTACCAATTAAAACAAAAATAAGAATAGTAAGTGCATATTATTTAGTCTACAAAACTCATTGAATATAGATGTTGTTTAAGGGAATTGAAAACCACCGCCGGGTCCAACGCCCTCGGCAGCAGCGGCAGGACCTGTGTTAGGATTAAGGGCAGTCCAGAGAAGGGAGATGGTGATGGCTATTAGCCCTGCCCACACATAAACTATGGTTGGCGTTTTCCCTCTCCGTCCCATCAATCCTTTTGCGAATGGATACAAATGCGCCAACACCCAAAAGCTGAAAAATGCTCCTCCGACCAGCTTGCTCCACTGTGGCACCGTCTGATATATCGTCCTAACAAAGGCCACTATGATCGCTATTATATTCACCATCGCTATCACTATAGGCGGTATCATCAGCGACGACCATTTCACTATGTACAAATCTGCGTATATGTCATCGTTGTCATCTCCCCCTGACTTGGATGTCAAGGTAAACGAGATCTCTATCCCTGCTAGGACTTTGAGGATTCCTTGTACCACTGCGTATAGGTGAGAGCTTGTTCCGGAGATTAGCCACCACTGTTCATTTCTCCACCATTCTTCCAGGCTAATACCCGACCATTTCACCTCCAAAACCGCCAACCCAATCAAACATATCGTGATTAGAAGGAGGTAGACTAAGAAGGAGATGCTAAGCGTTCGCACTATGAATTGCCCAGAGAAAAGAGAGAAGGCCGGAAGAAAACAATAAAGGATGAGAAACAATGAGGTAAATGGATATATTCCCACATTGAGGTATGCGAGACGCTGGAGGAACTTCAGACGCTTGGATGCGAGAATGGCATTGTTTCTAGAGAAGAAAATCTCAACGGAGCCTGTGGCCCACCGCAACACCTGGTGAAGACGATCCGTGAGATTAATGGGCGCAGAGCCTCGAAAAGAATCTCTTTTGGTGATGCAGTATACGGAGCGCCATCCACGGTTGTGCATGCGGTATCCTGTGACCACGTCTTCTGTCACGGAGCCGTAAATCCAACCAACTCTATCTCCCCATTCTGTTTTATCCTCATACCAACAAGAGATTACAGATACCGACTCTGCCACTGTAGTTGCATCAAGTGGGTCACGAGGAACTCTAAGGGCCCCTGGAGGACGACCATACTTGACGGCAGGATGGTCTGCCAGTGGACGGCCTTGGAACTCTGCAATAGGAATTGATTCAGCAAGGAGTGTAGAGTTGCCGAAGCGTTTAGGAAGTTGTGTAACATCAAGGTCAGGGTCAAAGTCACTAGTGGTCAGAGCCTCGGTCTCAGATTCTTTCTTCTCCAGAAGCTTGTCAGGGTTTGGTGGATCAAAACCGTAGAGAGCAAAACGCCTAAACATAGTACCTGTTCCAACATAAACCGGTCCCTGCGCAAATTGACAAATTGTCAAATGACTTTTCATGCACATTAAATTTATTTATAGCTCGTAAATATATATTCACCTGGACACCATCGAGAGCACGCATATTACCATCGAAAAATACAGTGTTATTGTTGGCATATCTGTCAGAAGGATCAATGCCTTCGAATCTCTGGGGAAATTGAATGTAACAAATATCTTCACCTCCTCTGTCCATCATAAAACACATCCCTTCTCGGATGGCCTTGCAGTTATAGATGTAATGATCACAATCAAGATTAAGGATGAAGGGTCCATTTGAAAGAATGGCAGAGGCACGAACAAGTGCATTCATGGCTCCGGCTTTCTTATTGTGATCATAGCCAGGTCGTTTCTCACGTGACACGTACACAAACATGGGTAGACGAGTGTCTGTATCCGAAAAATCAATGATTTTGTCTTCGCTATTGCCAATTAAAGGATCGCTGCTGGGTGGTTTTAACATGACTTGCAAAATGCCAGCATGGTCACCTTTGGCATGTTCTCGAGCCTTTGCAGCCCAAGTTCCTGGCCAATGGGTGCCATCAGCCATCCACGTGGCTTTGGGGACTTTGACAGGCTCTGTTGGATCCCCTCCGCTCTCTCTCATTTGTTTTAGAGCCTTCATTTCCTCCCTTGCATTAAACGCATCTGATCTCCTCCGTATTGAGTCAGGGAGGCCGTTGATGCGAATCTTAAACTCGTCATACTCTCTCTTAATCTTCCTCCTATCCTTGACAAAATCAATCCTACTTTTATTCTTTGTTGGATCAATCTTTAAGCTGAAATATGAATCTGGGTTTCGGGGTTCAATGTTATGCTTGCGACAAAAAGGCACCCATAGATCTGCAAAGCTAGCAGCTTCTGCCATAGCTTCAAAAGATAGAAGGGCTCCTCCATCATCTGAAAGGTAGCATGACACTTTCTCCACAGGATAATCAACGGCCAAGATGGAAAGGATAGTGTTGGCGGTGACAAGAGGTGGCTCTTTTTCTGGATCTGCAGTGGACACAAAAAGGTCAATGCCTGGGAGATCTGACCTCCCTGTGGGGTTGGAAGGAGAAGGCATGTCAAATTTGTCACGAAGCACTTCTAGGTCCGTAGAGCGATTTATGGGACACAGCTTTGGGACCTGGTCAAGAATCCATGAAAATGCAAACCAAAGTTCACATATTATTGACATTAGCCATAACCATATTGCGTCTTCATTGGGGTTTCGGACCCTCCAGGTTAAAAAAAAACATAGCACCACAAAACGAACTGCGATTAATAGCCTGTACGGGCTTATGACGGCGGCTGGTATTGGGATGCGTCGACTTAATGGACGCCATGGTTTGTCAGCTGTTTCCACCATCCCACCTCTCATTCCTTCATCCATATCATCGTTATACATTTCATCCTGAGGCCAATACGCATTGCCATAACCGTATGTGCCTTGTGTTTCAAATAACCATCTATTATGATCAAATTCGCCATTCTGGTTCCTCTTCATCATAGTCATGTTGTTGTTACCACGCTGATCTTTCCCCGGAGCTGGCAAGGGCAGAGCCCCACTAGAAAAATCAGGCGTATCATCTTCTAGGTCCCCAATTTTGTATTGTTCCTTGCATCCTGGGCAAAGACCCGTCTCTTTTTGGGCGTCCATGAAGCAATCCCTACAGATCTTGAACCTAAACAACCATGTACCATGTTCGTTAGACAAGTAGATAAAGCTAATTTACAAAAAATGATACTTATAATATATACCGGCATTCACATGGCATCACATCCTTTCCCCTCTCATCTTTCATGACTTTTCCGTCACAAGCAGGCATGGCACACGATGAGCCTTTAGCGCCAGCCATTTGAGGGTGTGTGACATCTGAATCGATGACTTTGTCCATAAGATGTGCACGTGTGACGCTATTGAAACCACCAGTAAATAGAGAATTGGACACGTATTGCTCTTCGGCTTTGGTGGCCATGGGTTGATTATCCGGTGTGGGAGGTATATGCACCGTATAGTTAGAGTAGTCCCCAGAGAACTCCCCAGATAATTCAATATTATCTCGAGATAAACTCACATATCGCCCACTAGATGTTCGTCTTGCAAATTTGACGGTTTGACCACTACCAGAATTGTTACGGACCTTCTTAGTGTTTTGAGGAGGCGTGGACGCCATTGTGAAGCCAACCAGATGAGCTTGGTTTCTGCGTGATTCAATATAATGTGATCATTCAGGGAGAAAAATTAAACAAAAGAAAAGATAAGGAGGGGAGAATTACAAGGGCTAAAAGCGGTTTATGTCGTAGATCTCTATTTTTGGACTTCCCATATTATGCATCAATCCTATTTGCGGAAACTCAAGAATTTAGTTGTGCTATTTTGGGATTATAGTGTGTTTCTTTTTTCTTTCTTTCAACTCATTTATTGTGGAAACTAATTCTTAAGTCACTGAAGACGGGGAAATTTTCCTAGTTTATGATTTGCTCTCATGGCCATAATATTCTTTGTAATCAAACTATATTGAAATATAATGATCGAGCCTTAGTCATTCATAGTAGTTTTTATTTGTTCTTGTTGTTACTGTTTAAAATTAACTAGGGGTAAGACCGCGCTACGCGCGGCATATATACTTTTATCGATTATATGGAAAAAATATTTAGCAGTTGTAATAAATTTTTAAGATAATGAATTTTATAGATATAATATTTAGAAATGTATTTTTATTGTCAATTATATATTTGTAATTTTTATTCGGGAATGTATTTTCGTTTTACTAAGATTGCACTAACTATTACCAAAAACATGTGTAATATGAAGTCATTTTTCTAATACAGAATATAATTTTTGTCTCAATACAGAAGAGTAATCTTTGAAGAAAAGTATAATATATAAGAATTTGTTATAATTTGAATGCAGAATTTTTTTTTCCATTTTTTAGTGAAAAGAATCTTGTTTACTGCTTGGTTGAGTATCATAGTACATAAGAAATAGAAAATGACCTTACGTCTATTTTTGTGAATAAGTGTAAATACAATTTAGAAGTAATAATCTATTGTTTTAGCAGTGTTATTTGTACATTTGAACGATTAAAAAATGTATAATGGCACACAATCATGCATATCTTGTCGTGTATACTTCTTTGCTACCTTTATTTTTTAAAATCATTTATCTATCATTTATATTTGTTTTCTTAATTGCATGTGATTTTTCAGCCGATTATTTTTTTTATTTTTTTTGTGTTGTTATTTAGGTGGAGAAGAGTAATTTTCATGACCATTTGAGTGATTTTAGACGTGTTGTACCTTGTTTACAATTAGTAGTATTGGTGATAAAAACTTTGTGATTTCTAAAACTCTACAGCTGGGTAACGTAAGTCTTACTGTTTAATTACTTTTCCCAATTTTTTTTTTGCCTTGGTTTTGCATGGGATGATCTCTTGCTTCCTTGCCAATAATCAACTCTTTCCTCTTGCAAGATTGCATAGCTAACATGAAATAAAATATATATGGTATCACTTAAGGCAAGGTGAGAATCACTATATTGAATATTCCATTACCTTGCAATAATTAGATCATATTGAAACACTCTTCGCCTCATATTATAAATAGTATGTTCTTAGCCTCATATCTTACTATTTATATATTATCTTTTCATAGTTAGCTTTTTAATTTGTCAAAAGCAAAAGTGGCCGAAGCTGTTTTGTTGGTCTTTCATTGTTGGTGGTGCCCGTACGTCTTATGATCGCACTCTTTTATTAACATATAATCTTTATGTATTCTAACAAATGAATTGATGGCTAGGGACACAGCTTATGCATAACATATCACTTAGTAAATTAAAAACGATTGTTTGTCTTTTCAAGTTTCCTCATCTTGACCTATTGAATTAAACACATACATGAATAAATGCACAAAAGAGAAGGTTAAGTGGATTGAGAACGCGGAAGATCTTCACACTATCTCTAGATGTGTTGATTCTTTAGACGCTAAAGCGTGTTTCAACACGAGTCTTTTCAGTTGGTCCGTAGTGGGCGGGAACAACGCAGCTGCGGCGAGTGGGCAGAACAATAAAACGAAAGAGGAATTGATTGTGGAACTGAATCTCTGCTTCAGGAAGATGCTGCTCCCTAGTCGGATGGAGTAGATAATTTCCTTATTTTCTGTATTGTAATAGTGATGTAAGCAATAATAATCTCAACGAAAACTAACCTTAGCAGCTTCCTCAGGATCTTACATATCTGTAAGTATATTCAAAATACAATGCAATTTACCAATTTACCAATTTACCAATTTACCACACAATTTCAACTTGCTGAGTTTGACTAAATGGTCCAGAGATGGTTTTGAGAAAGACTTTAAGGGTAATTTGGCATATTCGATTTCTTTAATGAACGACTCAATTACATGTAAGCCAAAGAAAATCATCCCTTATTTGTTGAAGTGATCAGTCTTCCAATCAACTAAGAGGAAAACTACCACAGAGTTTTGCCATTTAAACTGGCCCTAAAATAGTATAAGAAAAGAAGGCAGACACAAATATTTGAATCGTAAAATCTTGCTAGCACCAACAGAGAGACATAAACTGAATCAACCCCAAGAACTTTGAAACTTCTTTTAAAAAATCGAAACTGTAATTTAAGATCATTCAATGGTTAACGTAGAAGTAGATGTGCTGAACCAAAAAAAAAAAAGAGAAATAAAACAAACATAATATGTCTGTTTATATAAATAGTCACAACAAAGCACATATTGAAACAGTCTTAGCCTCATAATGTTACCATTAAACGTTTGCACTGAATTATGGACTCTTGATTAGATTTGATTAGGTTTTCAAAAACTCCTCCACATCTCACGTGGAATAGTCAATTCCTGAGCTGCATTTGATGTATTCTCTAACAATGGAGGAAGACTCTTGAGTTTGGTGAGAAGAACCTAAAAGAACATCATAAACTTCAATAAAAACCTATTTATTAGCCATCATGAAACCTTCAAGCTATTTCAATGCAAAATACCAAACTTTCACAAGCTCGTAACGATGAATTACCAATAATTTTGCAGTTCTAAATATTGTATGTCTGTTTCTTTACTCGCCAACCACCTTGATCTTTTCTCCTTCTCCTACTGAAATCCATAGACGAAATGATGGAAATCTTTTCTTTAGCAACTGAATATAGAAATATATGATTGAACATACCTTCTTACCAACCTGATCTTGTATAACATATATATAATTATCACGATTACATAGTAACAAAAATTCTAAAACAGTTTACTGTCAATGGGATAGAGAAGTTTGACGAACCTGAAGTTTTAAAGTGCTTACACGTTGATGCCCACAAATGAGGAGTCCAATTAACATCGCTTAGGATTCCACCTCGATAAGGATTTATAAGAGTCAGTAGATTCAATATAAGTTTGGGTTTAGTCTACATAACATCTTGCTAAACAACTTAAGTGATAGGAATTGAGATACCAAAGCAGTTGTACATTTGTTGTAATTTCAGAGATTGGAAAACAAAAGGGCAGAGACGATGAAACAATCCTGGAGTAATTGTTGCACACTCTCTAAAAGAAAAATCTCGTAGCTAGATCAGGTTTTATTGAGAACATTACCCTTCTTGAAATTCCGCAATTCCTAGAAGTTGATCGGACTGACTATGACGTGTCTTTGCAGAAATCCCCAGCAAGATCAGCGAAGCTCGTCTTTGCAGAAATCCCCAGCAAGATCAGCGAAGCTCTAGATTCGGCCTGCCATGGCGGATTAAGAAAGGGTGCGTTTTTTAGGAACCGGAAGTAAGACTCGTGATGCCATTTTATAGATGTGTCTGGAAAGCTCAATAAATGCTGTGTAATGACGCGTTTAATTCGCAGTTCTGTAACGGCGTTGGGAGTTGGAGAGGTAACCGGCTCGAGTTCTTCTCCGTCGAAGGTCCGAAGAAGACGGAGAGCGTCGCTGGGTTTCATTTTTCTTTTTGTTTTACCATTTTCTTATTTGATGTTGGTGATTTAATTGAGATGGACTTTTTTTTGGACTCAAGTGAAGGACTTTAAGTGACCCAACGTTTTATTAGCTTAGATGTGGTTTTTGGGCTTGAGTTTATTTTAATGAAGATGCCACGTGGCATCTAAAGGAAGATGGAGAAAGTGATTAGGTGTACAGCTTCTCCTCCCTCCATTAGTCCCTTTTATATATATAGACCAGGGGGAAGTCCGCGCTACGCGCGGATAAAATATATTTGTAAATTATATATTTGTAATATTATGCAGTTGTAATTTTTATTCAAGAATGTATTTTTGTTTTATTGAAATTAGACTAACGAAATATGAACCGATAATAAAGTACTTTGGACTAAAATATCATATGTATATGGTTTACAATCTATTGCAATTATCATTTTTAAATTTTTCAGTTTTTGGATGTAAATATATAGTTGACATATCATAAATTTTTTATGTAATAAGTAAATTATTGCGAAGTCCATCAAGATTTGAACTTTATTTTTCAGAAAAGACAATATCATAATCACATTTTGGTAGAATTTTATGTATAAATTATATAGTTATTAATTTGTGATACTGCGGTGATTATATATTAACATAAGATTTCTAATAGAAGAATATATTAATTATTTAAAAAATTATACCTTTTTGCATTGTGTAATTTGAAATATGAAAGAATGATTATTTTATCATATTTCTTTTACTTATTGAGTAATGACTTGATCAACCGAAGAGAAAAGCATTGATGTTGAAATTGTTTGTTGTACGTGACTAAAAACTAATATTGGTTATTTCATATCTATTGTATTACGTAAATACATAAACTGAGCTGATGACATTTTTTTGTGTGTTCGATACTATAGCCAAAGAAATATGCCAATATGCTCATTTGGATTAAATGTGGATCTCTAAAACCCGGTTTGTAAAATTAAGAGATCCCACTCAAAATGTATATCTCTGCCACATTCTTCACCAATCCAGTTTCAAGTCAAGTCTCTTTACTCCAATTCGTTTTTCTTCGTTTTTTTTAATTCAACTCCTCTCTCCTGTCATCTTCTACTATAAGTTTCTTGTTCTTTTTCTCCGCTTCCTTCAATTTCGAAAACACAAATTGCTTTTCTAAGTCCTTAACTCTCTTCTGAATGCCAACTCTTATTTTTCGTGAACTCTCCGCTTGTTTTTCATAACTCTCGAAATAGATTCCACCCCCTAAAACTAAACCCAAGAAACCCTAAATCAATTAAACCATAAACCCAAAACCCTACTACCAAACCCTAAAACATAAACCCAAAATTTTTTTAACAAAGTTAAAAGAATCAAAACATATATAATTTCAGAAGTGTAAAAGTAATATAGAGGAAGATAAAAAATGTATTAGAAAGAGTTTTCCAAATTTGTTTTTCTCTCTTTTTTTTTTTGTGACATTTTTGTTTGTTTGACAAAAACAACTTAATTACTTTCTTCACAGTCTGTATATGTTGATTTTCTTCTAAACCAGTAAAGAGATTAAATTTTATTATTCAGAATTAACATTTGAGTATAATATATAGTTAATGTATGTAAATACGATAATTAAAAATACATATTATTGATATAACTAAGGAATATATAGAAAGAATACATATAGTGGTTTAGTGTGAAGTGTTTAAATTATTTGAGAATTGAAATATTTTTCACATTAAGAAGTAAAGATTAATTGGTTGTTCATTGTGGTTTTCATAGCCTATGATTTTTTTTTTCTCATAAAAACATAAGGGGAATTAACGAATAGTGATTTTTAAGTAGCACAACATGTTGATCAGTCAAAGAGTTTTAGCTTAATCAAGGGTCCACTACTATTTTTATACATATTCTGATATTCACATGGTACATACTGTAAAATAATTCCATACTTTTATTTTTTTTGTTGCATGAAATCGGACGTCTTTATATGGTTTTCTTTACCTACTTTTATTTTCTTCTATACGATAGAAAGACATTTTTATATAGAAATTGAAATTTTTTAGAGCTTTTAGAGAAACTATCAAATTTTGAAATATTATACACAGTATTGATGTTTCTTTTACGTTTATATTTTTGAATACTATATAGAATGTCGCAACTAATTTTCCTAATGTCACTTAGCGCACTCTCAGTGTACTTAAATAAATGCATCTCAATTTTTTAAAAAATTGTTAGTGGCCAAAAGCAGAGTATACAATTCATGATTTGACCTCCAAACTTATTTGTATCAAGTTTCAAAAATGATACGCACAGATTTTTTTTATTTATGTCTTTTTTTATTTATAAAAATAATCCGTATTTAATATTCAATCTATAACACATGATAAAAAAAATTGTATACACTTTTTTCATATTCATATTGGAATATATTCTATACAATTTTTTCATATTTATATTGGAATATATTCTTGGTAATATTACCAAATTATACAATAACACAACATTCTCAATATTTTTTTTTTTCTTGCTTGGCAAAACCTACTATTCCTTCATATTTTTGGTCGATATTTCTCAAAATTCCTTTAATTGTAATGATTTTTTACCTTTTATCACAAACGTAAATTAGTGATTTCTTCATATATCTTTTGTAATCACATCACCTTCAACACAAGGTAGCTCTACAATTTCCTAGTAATGTTATCATTTAAATAATCATATGTCACACACCTAATTTTAGTGACCATGATGAACTTTATTCAACCTTATCCTTGTGAATTGTCTCCGCGCCCATTGCAAAAGCTTAGGCCCATTGCCTCTCGGTTCCTCAAGTCCAAGCTGGGAAATGGAAATGACATCCTTCTGGTTTAATAGCTGGGTTCGTCTTGAACCGCTTATCCAATTCAGGGGTGATGCAGGGCCACTTCATTTAGGTTTGCAATTACCTTCACAGACTCACATTTGCGCGAGCTGCAAACAACAACGAATGGAGCTTTGTAATGGAGCTTTGTCTTAGTAAGATCCTCTCGTCGCAGCAGTGTGACAATCACAATCCCGTTAAGTTATTTAATATATTTTAATATATGTACTTAATATATATATATATATATATATATATATATATGAGATTTTTTATATAAATTATTTATACCCTATAATTTGAAATCAATTACAAAAACTACACCCTTTTTCAAAACTCTCAAATTTACGATTTTCTTTCTTTTTATCCCTCTCATTATAATATATTCATGAAATGTTGTTTTTTTTTTTTTTTTTTCAAAAAATATCATATAGTAGTAATAAAATTAAATGTTTACCACATTTATGTAAACCCCATTAATATTTGACTTGAATAAGTTGCATAATAAATTTCTTTTTTACAATGAACAACTCGTTTTTATTTATTTATTTTATTATGATTCACCATGATCAATTCTTTACATGATATCTTCAGTTTTAAGAGCCTAAATAAAATTATGATGATGAAAATAAGTTTGCGAAGAAATCTAACTACTAACCATCATTCAATCATTAATTACAATTTCAATTATGGGGATTGAATAATGCCTTTGTCTCCTTTAGCCTCTCCCACGAACCGGTGCCACTTGGTTTTTAGTCCCAGGGTCAATCGTCTTGTGACCCATTTTATCTTTACAAAGAGACGTGCTAAGTCTCAAAGCAGCTCTGTGGTTGGGAAGATGGTTAATATCAAAATCCTAGATATGGATTAGTTTAACCAAACCCCAAAAACAAAAAGTATAAATCTTAAGATACATTTTTTGTATTTTTGATATTTAAAAAATTAAATATGATAATCTTTTTTTAGAAAAAATGGTATTTCATAAACTTTTTGTACGGATTTCTGATTATTGCGTGTCATCCTTGCGCATGATCATGTCCCTGAAGGAACAATCATCTGTACGACTCCGAAGCCATGACTGTAAACAGGGGTTCTTCGTCTTTTGTGAGCCATGTGGGACTTTCGTTAGTATTTTTTTTTTAACAGCATTTTTCTAAATAAAAGGCTATTATGAAAAAAAAAGAGCTTTTTCAAATTATAAGGCCTATTATCTAATTTTTTGGTTCCTTGGTGGAACATTAACGAACAAAAATCTAACATCCGGCCGATGATGTACACGTGGCATTATCGACGGAGAATAACGTTCCACTGTAAACAGAGGTGATACAATGCACGAACCAATTTCGAAGGGCAAGAAGATCAGATGAACAAAACCCGTGTGTGCAAATTCAGCTCCGATGGTTAGAAGAATATCTTAATCATGGTATTGATTATTTCTTGTAGTTATGTAGATAGTTTCCGATCTTTTTTTGTTCTTCTTTGTATCATGCATGTAATGCACATAACGTGTTCGTAGTAATTCGAAACAACATCCTTTCTTGTAACCCATAATTGCATCAAATTTTATTTCTCTATTTCTTCAAACTTGAGTCACACAGGAGACCAAAATGGTTTATATTGACACTCAATAAAAGATCAAAACCTTTTATGTACAACAGAGATTGTCGGGGAAAGTTGAAAAAAGAAGACCTGAAGATCATTTACCTCTGCTAGTGGCGACCTCTAAACTCACGTCCTCTGCCTCTACCATCGTGTTGATCTTGTCCTCTGCCTCTACCGCGTTTTGATCTCGACCTCTCCAACCTCTAAGAAATCCACGTCCAAAACCACCTCCTCTGTCATTAAACCCTCGAGGTTGCGTTTGGGGATTGAAATTTTGACCACCAACTATTGGTCTAGACTGTCCAAGCAATCTCCACCTTCCTTTTCAATCTATAGATTTACCNTGTTTACCGTAAAGTCGTATATTAATAGCTCTCTTCTCCTTCAATAGAATTTTCCATTATGACAACATTAATCTACAACACGACACAAATATGGTTTTTCGGGCAAAAGAGATCACGACAAATCTTTATGCATGGATCCATAAATGAGGCTTACCAGAGGTTGTTTTTTTGTTTTTGAAATTCTTGGCCAGCAACAGATGAAGACGGAAAATTACCAACCAGCAAAACACAGTCCTTTTTCCACTTTCATGCAGCTTTCTGAGCTTTCTCTTGCAGTTTTGCAACATTTAAATTTCCAGAAACTACCCAAAACATTCAAAACAATAAATAAACAGATCTAGAGGTTGAAAAAACACAAATGAAACAAACATATTGGTTTATACTTACCTCCTTGATCCGGTTTCTGAGGTTCTCGATTTGTAACCGGTTCTCTGATCTGAACCTCTCGACATTTCCCATTAACTCATCATCTCGGAGCATTGAAGCTTGAAATACTTGTCCCTCTCTTTGCCTACCTCGCTCTTCAGCATTCTATAACAATGGATCGGTTATAAGCATTAACTGATATCATATAAGCATCCAGCCACCAGGAATCGAGACTAAATCAAACCTTAATTTATACAGAGAGCAGAGGTATTTGGAATCGAGATCTTGGATGGTAGATCAGAGAACTGTGATCTTAAGGGTTAAGCAGCGATTTTGTGTTGGAACATCAAACATCTGCGTTCTATGGTATGTATACTTGCCTGCTTGGATGCCAAAATCTGTGATTTGTTCGCGTGTACCTCTTTCTCCGCCTAACAAACAACCATAAGCTAAATCAACCCAAGAGAGAGGGACAT
>OVAF01000575.1:0-34195 GCA_900406245.1 Odontarrhena argentea | reverse complement strand
GATGGTTATAAGGTCGCTCGAGAGGGGGAGAAAGATGATACACCCTACCGTGACCCGAGTCAATATAGAAGATTGGTTGGTAAGCTAATCTACTTGACGTACACTCGGCCTGACATTTGTTTTGCAGTAAATCAAGTGAGTCAACACATGAAGAATCCAACCGTTTACCATTGGAGTATGGTGGACCGAATCTTAAGATACCTAAAAGGAAGCCCGGGACAAGGCATTTGGATGGGAAAGAACGATAGCACCGAAATTGTCGGATATTGCGATGCGGATTGGGCCGGAGATCGTAATGATCGCAAATCTACAACCGGTTATTGTACTTTCATTGGAGGCAATCTTTGCACTTGGAAGACCAAGAAGCAAAAGGTGGTTTCATGCTCTAGTGCCGAGGCCGAATATAGATCAATGAGGAAGCTCACGGAGGAATTGACTTGGCTAAAGGCACTTCTTAAAGATCTTGGAGAGGAAACAAGAAAACCGATTATAATGCATTGTGACAACCAAGCGGCCATACACATTGCTACAAATTCGGTGTTCCACGAACGGACCAAGCACATTGAAATAGATTGCCACAAGGTCCGAGAGAAGATTGAAGAAGGAGTCACTATCCCATGCTTTACAAGAAGTGGAGAGCAATTAGCGGACATCTTCACCAAATCCGCAAGCCTAAAGGTGTGTAACTACATACACTCGAAGCTAGGGCTTGTGGACATTACAAGACCTTGATTGATCACCCCTAACTCACGGTTACATACTCTTTTTCCCTTGATGAAGTTTTTCCCAAGTGGTTTTCTTCATTAAGGTTTTTAATGAGGTGTTAATTGTGAGTTACTTCAATCTTAGTTTCGGATTATCCTACTCTAAGATTGAGGGGGAGTATTAGTCAAGGAGGAGTTATATTTAGCAATGTTGATAAAATCAATAAAGCAACGGTCATATTGGGGAGAGAGAGCAGCAGTGAATCCTCTTCTTAGTCAAACATGTGACAGAGCTCATTAATAAGAAGGAGCCGTTTGGTGTTATAGAGTCAACATTGCCATCATGAGAAATGTTGACAACACGTCTCTTCCTCCTCTATAAGCCGTGTAACTCTCTCTCACCTTTGTATCAGTAGGGACCACACTTATATATATATGTGGTGAATGTAACCGAACAAAACAATAGGGAAGAATCTATTTCTTCTGCAAATTCTCAACATGTCCGAAATAATCTCTCTAACTCTCTTTAATTCTCTTTCTTAATCTCAAGTTAATCTTACAGTACCAATATATCTTTTTGAGAATGTTGATTTTGACACTAGAGATAATATTTTATCATCCCCAAATCTTTCATCTCAAACTCTCATTTGCGATAGTTTGTTGCCTTTTTATCTCCTCATGAGTTTCTATAATGTGAAAATCACTAACATATACAACTATAATCACCTGTCTCAGTGTTGTTTTCTTGTAAAGAAATCCCTAGAAGTGGAATTCTTTCTCATTATAATGACAAATAGCAAAGCGTGTTGTAATAACATCACTAGTTTACAATTCTAGATATTCTATATTTTCAACCAACATATATTCTCAACCTTCATTGTGATCTCATATTTGTATGTTGTGGTGGGACTACACCGCACAACAAAAAATCTTTAAATGAAAAATACTTGTGATATGCATTTGGTCTTATTCATATGAGTGTTTCAACGGGTAAAATGACATATTCTCATACAAGAATGAGAGTTTTGATCTCATGATCAACGGTCCTGCAATTAATTGCAATCGCTTAACTAATGATTTAGTCAAACCACTTTTTGTATGGACATGGACTATACATGATATTCTACATCAATATCTTTCACTAATTTAGTCAATTCAAAATTAAATTAATGGAATTTATGAAAATATTACAAAAATGGTGGTAATTTACAAAGTATTCACCTAAAAATGGCGTTTTAAAAACCTACTACTAAATAGACTTCATGTCATAGAGTTCTTACTTCTTACTACGTCCCCATAGGATCTAAAATAAGTTACTTGGAAAAAATAGCATATGGAATTTGTTGAATTCCGTGGGATTGATTAATGATATAGTCCCCACCCTTGGAATCCAAGTTCTATTACATCTGCTGATAAACCATAAATAAATGTAAGATCATTTGTTTACAAAGAGAAGATCGGAATGTGATGTTCGGCGACGGGACAATCCAGGCTGGCCAAACTTAACAAGAATAAACCTGCCATCAAAGAACTAAACCAAAACCGATTTCAACAACTACTTCATGTTATTTGTTCAGTAATCAAGAACTCAAGACTACTCTCGGGTGGGTGTTGGTGTTGGTGGGCCTCTTCGACAGCTTTGGGTTCATGCCGAATTGCTTCAGACCAGGGATGAAACTACAAGATTTCGCCAAAAGGATCTTGAAGACCCACCAAAGCAGACCCACCCAAGCATGGAACCCGACCTGCAGAGAATAAAAATGTTTATTGAAAGAAGCTTTTATACCTTTCCGTTCATGGCTTCCACAGCCGACTCCGCATCCTCTTTTCTGTTAAACCAGACATAGCCATATCCTAGGGACTGCCGAGTCCTTTCGTTTATGATGATTTTTACTGCCAAATAATTGTGCAGCATGGTAAGCAAATAAGGGTTTGCTGGTTTCTTACTGATGATTTTACATTACCAATTCCTTAACCAAGCAAGCCTAATAAAAATCTGCAGGTAGCCTTCACATGACAGCTATAAATTTGACTCACAATCACAAGCATTGCTTACTATAAACGACATAGTGTATGTTTCCCAATTATATGTTATCAAAACTGAAAGACAAAAAATAAAAGGAAAAACACACCAAGAGACCACAAAAATACCACGATGAAAGTGGAATAAGTTCTAAGGAACACATATCAATAAAAAAAAGACAGGGAGATATGATGGCAAAGTATCGCTTTGCACTGGCAGGGTAAGGGTTGTATGCTTTTGTGGTCTTGTTAGTCATTGATTCTACCATAAACACTATTACGCTAGAGATGCATTACGTGCATTCGTTGAACCCAAATGAAAACTAAAACCCCAACACATTACAAACTGAAAAAATGATTTTGTATTGAGTAAATTCCTTCCAAACAAGGTGGATCAAGAATATATATTAATATATATTTGGCCATCTCCCCCTTATGTATTTTGATGGCAAGCTCACAATGAGGTTCAAATTCAACCAAAACCTCCTTACCTCTAAATCATATGATTTGAAATGTAACCTATTCACTCTATTAAGTGCTCTTTTCTATGATTCCAGAACTAACAGAGATTGAGAGAGAGTATCACCATTGCAAACTTGTCCAAACTCCGAGAAGACCTTTCTTAAACGCCCTTCACTCACTGAATCCGGAAGTCCTGTAAATGATTACCCATTCAACTTTCGTATAAACCAAATTCTAAAACTGAGGAATCAAATCAGGAGATTACCCTTCACGAAAAGCGACGAAATCGAAGTCGATTCCCTGGTTCCATTGTCAGAAACATCTCCGGAGAAGGCGACGCAGCTTATGGTTCGGAGAGGAGAACAAGGTTTGCTTCGCGCCGTACGAAATGACGAAATCAAAGGATTTCTGGGGGTTTCCGACGTCAGTAAAATAACTGTTCTCCGATTTCGAGATTCTCCGACGAGATGGTGTTTGAGAGGTGGGATCAGGAGACTTGAAAATGATGTCGACTGAGACAGTGCCATCGCCGTCGAGTTCGTCGCCCGTGAAAATTCCTTCAGCTGATGAAGGACAAAGCCTTCTGAGATCAGGAAAAAAGTTGTTTTGGGCCTCATATTACGGCCCATCATGTAAATAAATATTTTGTACAAAGAAGATCTAAGTATAAGGGCATCTTCTCTTGACAACCGCTGAGATTGAGATCCATGGTAGCTATCTGTCATCTGTGATTGATATTTATGTATTTTTGATAATTGCAGCAACTACGATTTGCAATTAATTGCAATTGCTTTGCCAGAATTTGAAGTAATTTAGAATTGGAATTACGGATAGCTGCAATCAATCATAACGACTATCACATGATCCAATATCGTCGGTTTGTCTCACGAAATCAATTTTTGGTTTTTGTATATTATAATCGGTTAACCTCATTAAAAAATTAAAGATGAAAACACTCTGAAAACTCATGCTATGATAACTTTTTGAAACGCATTTGCAGCTAAATCATCTATCACTTTCTAAAATTGTCGTAGATTTTGTATCCATACTCTCTAATGAAATGCAAGTACTTCCTATATGGGATACGTCATATGTGTGCACCTCATTTTTCTTTTCTGTTTTCTGTTTAATTTTCTCTATTTTTTTTTGCCAACTAAAACAACTTTTGTAGTGGACGAAGGTTCGTCGTACTTACTATTTTAGTGTTACACTNTTTTTTTTTTTTTTTTTTTTTTTTTTTTTTATAATTAGAGGATAATCGAATACTTCCACCAATAAGAAATGAGAATAAATAAAGATTAGCAACTTGGCTTAAAACATAATTAATCATTAATTAATCATTGCTCAGAACTTTGTCCACAAATTTAAAGGATGATGAGACTAAAATGCATGCATCTTTGCCAATTTCGTGTATATTATTCTTTCAATATATAAACCAATAAACCATAGCTTTAAATGACTGACATGAAAGTACAGAGATCAGTGGAACGTACTTTATGCATGCTGTCTAAATAAATCTGAGTTAGTCAAATCACACGATGACATTAGAACCATACAAAATAAAAATGCGGATTAATTCACTTTCAGAAAATGAAAATAATTCAAGCATGCCCATTGATATCTAGTTGTTGTTTTTTTGTTTGACGACACGCATTACGCATTGATACAAAGCTGTAAGATTAATAAAGTAATGACAGAAATGTTGGAAAATATTATGTTATGGAGAACAATTTGTGGCTAAGATACATCTAACGTGTAGTAGACAAAGCTAATAATTGATGCATTTAAACATTTTAAGCAACTTGCCTGATGAGAATAGTTTTGACATCCATCGCACATATCGGTTCAATTATTCTTGATTTACGATATTAATACTTCAACAAACGCAATTTAGTTGTGAAAAAGACAAAAATAATCTTTTATCTAATTATTATGGACCTCACGCGTATTGGTAGGGGTAACTATAGCCTGTCTATATTCATCATTTAATTAGCAGAAAATATTTGTTAATTGATGGTTAATAAGAAAACCGCTATCTTTTGTCTGAATTTTTTCTTTCTTTTTTTATCTCCTCAAATTTACTTATACAACAAATTAATACACTTTGGCAATCAATAGTGACCGAGATTTGCTTGAATTTAGGTAAAAATGATTTGTGTGTAGATTAAATAATGTTGCGGATTTAGTGCAATATGTGCGGTTTATGATGAAACATGAATGATAACATAAAATAAAATTTTAAAATACGCATCTAAAATCGCGAATCTATTGTTGCCATTCAAAACCTTTAGGTTCCTTCGAAAAGTACTTTTCTTCCTTGCTTTTATTCGTTTATATTCAGATATATATATATTATATATATATATATATGGGGTTTTAATTTTCCTTATATATATATATATATAGGTATTTAATGAAAAAACCTTTTAACTTTCCTCGGATCATAAATAATCCCCTCAACTATTTATTTAGTGAAAAATCCTCAACTAACATTCGTTAATAAAAAGACCCCTCAACTATTTATTTAGTGAAAAAACCTCTCAACTAATATCCGTTATTGAAAAAAACCCCTCACCTATTTATTTAGTGTAAGAAAATAATTGATTTTAAATCGGTGTCTAAATAATTGATTTTTGAATGAAGGTGATTATATTTTTAATCACAATTATATAAACATAGCTAGCTACGTTAATAAAAACCCCTCACCTATTTATTTAGTGTAAGAAAATAATTGGTTTTAAATCGGTGCCTAAATAATTGATTTTTGAATGAAGGTGATTATATTTTTAATCACAATTATATAAACATAGCTAGCTACGTTTTTAATCACAATTCGGTTTTAAGTTTTTTTAAAAGAGCTTATCAAATTTTAAAAAATTCCAAAACATTTAGGAGAAACCGGTGCCTAAATAATTGGTATTTGATATTGTGAATAATTGTTTTTTACTTAGATTATTATGATAAACCTCATGTTATTTTTTTATTCGAACAACTCACTATTTTGGTTATTATTTGGGACGACTCGTTATTTATGTACACTAAATAAATAGTTAAGGGGTTTTTTACTAAATAAATAGTTGAGAGGTTTTTTCATTAACGAGTGTTAGTTAAGGGGTTTTTTCACTAAATAAATAGTTGAGTGGATTAGTTATGATCCGAAGAAAGTCGGTTTTTTCATTAAAACCCTATATATATATATATATATATATATATATATGTGTGTGTGTACATGAAAAAAATTAAAGAAAGGAGTTGAACTTGAACAATTAACTAAGCATTTCATTTTTCAAAATCAAATGTACCAACAATCATTATGAGAAATTGGCCACTAATTTAATGAAAACTCATTAGCCCTTATATACATTTTTGATGAACTTGTAGTCAAAACCGGTTTTATATTTTATTAATCGTGATATAGTAGTCTTTTTTGCAAGTTAACAAGTTTTTAACTTGGATGATATTTTCTTATGAAACAAAATTCAAATTCAGATCGAACAACTTTTGGTTTTGGATTTAAAACGATCCAATAAAATTGAAACAACTTATAATTTTTTTTGGATAAACTTTTGCATGTTACATTTACTAATTAGGTAGTTATTTTTATATAGCATTTCACTACTTAGAAATATATATCAGTGGAGATATAATATTGTGGATGTTGAAATTTCATTTTCAAAACTTATATATATTGAGCTGTTTGTTGAGTTTGTTAAATCTGTAATACATAAAAACAAAATGCTAGACCAAAATCATCATAAAAACAACGACTATGAAAAAAAGACTTAGAAAAAAGAAATATAACTGATTTATATTTATACAATAATACTCCAAAGTGAAACACAGTCGGATATTTCACCTTCAAAGTTTTAGTCATATTTGCCAATTCCCAAAGCAAAATTGAGTTTGTAAAAGGGCATTTGTTGCTTAAAGTATTGGTCGATTAAAAAAAAAATTTTGTTGCAGTGTGGAGTGTGTAAAGTATAAAATTCTTTTATTTCGTACTCTCTTTTGGCTATTTATATTGCATTTAATTTGTGATTTTTTTTTAAATGATTTATCGGTTGAATGTTTAGATCGACAGTTCGTTTTAGAATTTTTTTGTTTATATATTTTGATATATTTTTAAAATGAATGCTATTTTAATTCCTGGTCAAGAACTTGTACATAAAATATATTTTTCAATTTTCTTCGGAAATGAGTTTTTTTAATAAACTGGGAGTTTTGGTACCAACATATATTTAATATAGTTTAAATATAACAACTATATGAGGCTCCTAGTTAATTGAACTGCTCCATTCCAACAATATTCAAATCATTTGGAAAATAAATAAATTAAAGGGTTGTACTTAGTGACAGATTTTATATGCTTTTTTTTTTTTTGCTGATGTGGACTAAGAAAATCAAAATTTTCTCATTTATTTAGCATAATATAACTAATTTCTTTTATTAAACATAACTTGACCTCTGGTTTCTATAAGGCAACTTCATTTTTAGAAGAACAATAACCAATATTGACTTCGATTTTAGTTGCTAATGTATGCGGTATAGTTTTTATTAGTTTTATAAAGATTAGCATTCGTTTTGGTGACAATTATCATTTGCGGTTTCTGGTGCGTAATAAACTAAGGCTCCGAATGGGAGAGCGGTTCAAACAGTGCGGGTCAAGCGGTTCGAGCGGATCAAGTGGATCAAGTGCGGTTCAAGCGTTTCAAACTGTTTAGAGTAGGTAAAGCAGTTTAAGTGTGAATAAATATGTATGAATGAAAAAAGCGGATCAAGCGGACAGAATAGTAAAAGTTGAATTAATTATATTACTATCAAAAATATTATTTAATATTTATACGTAATTTAATCATTTGAAAATAAAAATAAAAATAATATAATATTATACATAATTATGTATTTACTTATTATATCTATAAAATTTTTAAGTTAATTAAAATATTAGAATAAAATTCTTAGATATGATAATGTATGCAATAAAAAGTATTAGTAATGAATATAAGTTTCAATAACACATTTAATTTTTGTAAGACATTTCAAATGATAGTTTATGATTAGTGTAAGATAATTGTTTTTATTCAAAATATTTTAGTATATAGTTATACATAAAAAAAAAATTAAAATACATTCAACTGTAATATTTATTATCAGTATATATCTATTATTTTATTAAAAATATAAATATTTATCCTTAAGCAATCACCAATATGTATAAATACTTTGTAGATGAAAGAAAAACAAAAACAAAAAACAACATACAAATAGTAAAAGTGGTTTACCCACACTTCCCCCCTATTTTCCACCGTCCATCTCCCCTGCCATTTCATCACAATTTCTACCCGCTTCTACTATTCATAGTTGAGTCCAAAAAAAGCAGCCCGAAACAGTGATAGCATGTGATTGGGAAAAGATGTAAGTGCGTTTCACCTATAAAAATAACGCCTTAAAAACGCTAAAAAACAATGGTTCCATTCAGACACTAAAAACAGTTTGTGGAGCGGTTGAAATACTAAAAACATATATCGTAGAACAACCACGATTTGTATAGAAATAGTGAAAATATGTAATTTTATGATAAACATGAATGATAACATAGTAAAAATTCAGTCAAATACACACTCAAAACGGACACTCCCTATGTTATCATTCATAGTCTTTATCTGTTGATAAAGGAATCATTTAGAAAATGAAAATATAGTCTCTCCACATCATAGATATGCAAAGAGCAGGAGGTATTAGTAAAATAATGTATGACATGCTAGTTAGTTAACTGGGCAAAGAAAAGAGCATGGCGGTGGATAGTGGGCATCAACTGTCTTACTCTAACACAAGAATCTCTTTATTAGGAATTTAATAAAATAAGTTTTGTTCTTAATGGACAAAGACTGATGTAATTTTGTATCAACTTTCGTAATTTAAAAATGCATTGGTTTTGTTCATAGCTAACACACACAATTTATAAGCTTATCCATAAAAGCATGAATTTTAAGGAGCTAAATAACAAGAATTAATCATATATCACTTCACAGCCGTTTGATTGAATTATTTAACCACAAATCACGTCACAATTTTTTGGTGGACCTAAACCACGTAATCGGACGGCAATACGCCGTCAAAAGTGGGGTCCATGTCCCAACAAAAACTCAAATCGTCTTTTTGCGTCCGTTGGATCCTTATTCTTTTCTTTTTTTGTCAAAACCGCGTTGACCACTATAACTAATCCACCGTATAACCGTACACTACTCCGCACCACATCCTAACCCTATAAACTACTTCGCTATTACAACAAGGAGAAACTGTTCTGTGTCCGCCCCGCGCGTGCACTTCACTTTTCCTCAAAACTGATTTCCGTTTAACCGCTAAACACACTTTTCATGACAGAGAAGGGTCATGCAACTTCTCCGACAGCGACCACGTGGCATTATCTTGTCCTTTTTAATATCTTCCCGACCAATCTCGCCACGTGGCATTATTTTGCTTTTTTTTAATCTTCAAACTTTCTTTTTTTTTTCTTAATCAACTCTTTTTTTCTTAATCAACTCTATACATTTGATCAGCTCCTTTACTTTCCTCACCGGGAAATCGCCGCGACGGCGGCTGGGAGTGGCGGAACGGCGGAGATCTCAGGTAAGAGAATATCGGCTGCTCCGTCCATTTGGTGGTTAAGGAACCGATCGACGGCGAGTGCGCTCGGACGAACCACCGAGTTTTCCCAAGCTTCGTCGGCCTCTTCTCCTCGGCGGAGAAAAACCTCCGTCGCATCTACACGGTGCATGTTCCATTTCCACTGCTTGTAAAGTCTCTGAATCTTCTGTAACTGTCGACACGCGAGCAAACATGTGTTCTCTTTGATCTTCTCGATCGCTGTCTCCAAGATTTTCTCCGTCGTCTCCGCCGGATAATTTCTAAACTCTCCGCGGAGATATTCGTCCAGCTCCGGAACCCCGATCGCGCGGCGGATACCGGAGGAATAATCCGACGAAGAAGGGTCGAAGATGCGGCGAACCTCGTCGACCAAACCCATCTCAACCATCTTATCAACTCGCTCCGAGACAAACGAGTGTAGAACCGGTTTAGCAACATCGACCCACAAGAAACAACAATTGTACCTTAACCGGAAGTCAACGCAGTCGTTGACCAAAGCTTCAATGAAAGAATTAGAACCACCGGCTATGATGGGGACACGGTCTCTCTCCACGATGGATTCAACGGCTCTGATGGCTTCTCTCTGAAAATCCTTGACCGTGAAATCGAGGGAAGTGTCGTCGACGACGCCGAGGAGATGGTGAGGGACGCCGAGACTTTCCTCGGGAGTAACTTTATTGGTGACGATGTCAAGACCTTTGTAGACTTGGATCTTGTCGGAGTTAACGATCTCCGCCGGGAAACGAGTGGCTAAGTCGATGGCGAGACGAGATTTACCGGTACCGGTGGCACCCATGACGAAAACAACCTTGTCTTTACGCCGGAAGAAGGGAACGTCGACCATGTTTAAACCGGTAGTGGTTATACGTTGCAAGTTCAATAATGGTTGGATCCTTACTTGTCTTAGAGCCGTCATGCATGGCTTCATTCTTATAAATATTTTCTCCTGCTGGATTTTAATTATTTATATTTAAGTTAAGACAGATCTAAATGAGAAAGCATAATAACATGGCAATTAGATTCGTTTCAAGTCAAAGACAGAGACACACCGTTCCCGGCTTTAAACTACTAACCTTGAACTCGATCGCTTGTTTCCCGGACAACTGTCTCTGTTTCTTTTCTTTGATTATAAACCTTATTAAGGTTTTTTTATATATCTTGCAAAACAGAATGTATTTAAGAAGAAAGGAGCTCAGGTGTGATAGTTACATATATATACACCTAATATGTAATTATCTTTTGCTCTCAACGAGGATATGTGTTTATGTTTGAGGAAAGATTGGGACTTTGGAATTTATAATGCTTGGAGGAATGAATGTTTACAGTGACATAATATTCATTTTGTTTTATATTTTACAAAGTACAAACACTTGCTCCATGACACGTGTCTCCCCATGATATATATATACTTATATCGTCCCACATATCTTTCACTAAGAATTGTCAAGTGTGATTGGTTCTGTCATCAATTAATAGTATAGCCAACAAAATTAAATTAAATTTTTCTTTCTTTCGCAGATTTTGCTAAGTTATAAGCAATACAGTTGATTTCTTTGGGAGCTTTAATAAAAGTAATTTCTTCAAATGCTTGATGTATATATCTCCTATTAATACAGACATAGGAGAGCAATTCCAGCTTTGTGTTATTAGGATCATTAAGGGGCTTGTGTAAGTGAACGAATAATTCAGCAGTATCACCATAAAAGGATACTTGCTCATAACCAAATAAGGACCCAGATATGTGGTGTTATCCTGAAAATAATACCACACACACCATTTCAAGCACGATCAATATGACAATGGTGGACGCACGAAACCGACTTTGTATTTGGGGGATGACTTGTCAGGGCACATGTTGTTCATGTGTATGCGCTATCGTACAAGCAAACTCTTAGTTACTTTAAGTAGTTCGTGTGGGTCTTTATCAACATTATTATAGACCTTATTATCAGAAGCACACAAATCTATAATACCAGTAAATAAAATAGAATAGCACTGAATCGTACTACATAGAATAGACTAAGTGCCCGATTGGTTGGACTGTAACTGTAGCTTAGCAGTTGTAAAATTTTGTCTGTAGATGTGTTTGCTGTAGCTGTAGATTAGTAACTGTGTAAATTTTGCTGTAAAATTTTGTCTGTAAATGTATTTGCTGTAACTGTAGATTAGATGCTGTAAAATTTCGTCTGTAGGATTTTTTATCTTTATTTTTATCAAAAAAATATTCATAACAAAATAAATTATATTTATAATATAGTGTATACAAAAAATATAAAATTTCATTATATAATATATAGGTGATTTTATTATTTTATGGAATAGATAATATTATTTTTTAAAATAGTTCATGTATGATATTAATTTACCTATAATATTATATTTTGGCAAAAACTATATTTTTGTAATTATCTCATTTTATATTATCACACATTCAATTAAAAATCATTCTAAAATTTAAATTGTTGGGTAGATCAAACAAAAAAAATATACAACCTATAAAGCATAAAAAATGGTGCTTTAAAATTTTAAAGATTATAGCAAAGAAAAAACTACAGATTTTTTTTTTAGCTGTGAGAAATTTAAGGAGAGCTAAAGTGTGATTGGGAGATATTTTGCTTTAGCTTTGAGAATTTTTAGGAAAGTTAAAGTGTGATTGGTTTGAAATTTGTTTTTAAAGCAAAAGTTAGCTTTAAGATGAAGTTACAGCCCAAACAATCAGGCACTAAGATTAACACGAGTTGTACACAAAAATCACATAATACATTAGTAGTTTATGTTGACCGAAAAAAAACTAGTAGCTCACAAGTTAAGAAAATTCATCATTTATAAGTTCTAGAAACTTACATTTTTTTGGTTAGACTCTTAGAATTTAGCTTTTCAAATTTATGAGTAAGATAACTGATTTTACTTATGTGAAAATTATGGATAAATTGAAGAAAATAATACTCACGCCTGTCTATATAAAATATAATGTCTGTTTGATTAAAACTATATAAACCCATGATTTTAATTTTTCATGTTTACTAAATTCAAACCACTTTAGATGGATAAAAGAATTTATATTTTTTTATGACATTTAATCAGTTTTTAATTTTTTTTTATGACATTTAATAAGTTCTAACCAGTTATTACAATTTTTTTTTTTTTGGTTATTCAACAGATTCCCCCTTGTTAATGTTAAAATGGAGTTCCAAATTTCTCCACAAAGTTAGTTTTAAGAACTTAAAATCGTGTGACAAAAAAAAAAAAAGAACTTAAAATCTAAGTGAACTTTATTTGCTTATGGTTTTGGACTCGACGTACTAATATAGTAATATCATACACATCTACAACTTTAATGATTCGTTAACTCATATTCATTTGTACTATTACTTTTACCAGTAAGATTTTGTATGGTTGTTAATTATTGTTATAATACTTAATGTCTAACATTTGCTGACCCAAAAAAAAAAAAAAAAAGTTAATGTCTAACATCCATGATTTTTCAATTTAAACCCAACTGTACTGATAAATTATTATGCATAGAAATATAGTTTTATTAACTTATGTGTATTATTACATATACGATTCTACAACAGATAACTCTAATCAACTCTACGAAATCTACGTATATATATATTTAATGTGTCATATCACGGTGAATCGTTCTAGTTACACAATACTATTTTTTTTATTTGTCAATTTGCCTATGTTAATTTGTATGAAAATTGAATAATTGTTTCATATGAAAATTGAACCTCAAATCTCCTGGCATAGAGACATTAATAAACTTTTGATCAATTTGTACACCAGAGGAACTTCTACTAATTGTAGTGATTAATTATGTATTTGTATACTATGATAATTTGAACCCCCCCCCCCCAACCCAAAAAAAGAAAAGAAACTATGATAATAAATAGAATTAATTTTTCTCCAGAGATTATGTCCCATTGATAAAACTGATACGGTTAAATATTAGTCATTGGTATGAATGCATAAAAGATTATTCGTACATTCTGAAGTAGAACATATTCACCAAAAATACTCTCGCATGTTTGATCGGACCGTATCATTATGCAAATATATATATATTTGAAAACTGGTTTCAAAGTTAGTGGAATCAACAAAAAAAAAAAAAAAAAATTGGTGATGCAATTTCTGTCTCGATTAAATTAAGGCCGAAGCTTATTTAATTTTGGCTTTCGGTTTCTAGCTTTTGGTACGTATTTGGCTTATATATTCCCAAAAAACAATATGTTTAGGTAATTGCCACTAACTTTCTTAATATACAAATTCAAAACATATATTTTTATGGCTGTTCACTTTTTAAGAAAACAAACTAAACATGTACAGCTTACGATGAAAAAAAAAAATTAACATTTTACCCCAAAAAAAAAAAAAAACTTACCATAAAAAAAATCAGATCATATATGGCCTTTCAATTCTAAAAGCTTAGTGTAAAAAATATACGATTTCCATTTATGAATTTTTTCTTTTTTAAAAACTAATAGTAAGGAATCTAAAAAAGTCGTTACAAAAAAAAAAAACGGAATTTAAAAATATTTAATATGGAAAATACCCCAATTAGTAGTGTATTCTTTTAGGAAGCCGATGGGACACAAACACGTATTTGAATAGTACAAGTTTCTTTTGCCATTTAGTTCATATGGTTTTCTAAAACGACGAGAACAATATTAATACTAAACCAACAATTAATATCACTACCATTCAAAACCTAAACTAAGCTTATATAAATTTCTCTTGATAATATAAATAAATCATATAAAATGTATAACCTGCACGAATGAGAGTCAGAGTCCTTATCATTAGACAGACATAGATTTATATGATGAATTCAAGTTAGTGGGTTGGACTAAATTGATATTGATTGGACGTTTAGTTAATGACTCAATGGAATAGATTAAGATATCTTGTTAGTTTAACCTGTAACGATAAAATTGATGATGTATCATTGTATAGTGTCGTTCAGTTCTTTTTTTTTTTTCTATCTAAACTTTTATTGAACCAAAGAGAATACTGAAGTAGGGTACATAGGCTATCGTTCAGTTCTAAACACCAAAAAACCAAAATTATTATATATCGATTAACAGTTTTTATGATTACATGCACGCTTGTTATATAAACAATACAATACTTCATAGTAAATATTTATTTTTCTATGGCCTCAAAGACCAACCAAAAGCCTTTAAAGGTCAGACTTGTAGATTCGACAGTCCATTGACCACGTCTAATTTTTTTTTTTCTTTTTTCTTCCGAAGAAGTCCCTCCCGTGGGTCACCACTATAGAGAATATAGAAAGTAGCAAATAGCAAAATGAATAAGAAAATATAGATGGTTGCCTGGTTGGTGTGCAAATATTGCTATTAAAATGTTAAGTAGTGTGGCGACAAAAGGAGTTATGTATCACAATTAGACAAATACTTCACATGATTAGTTTGAGCTAATTACTTACCCTGTTAAACTGACTTAAAAAAAGAACCTAATTGATAAAAAGAAAAATTATATAAAACGGGTTATCCTAACTTAAACCACCTTGTATAATATAGAATACACATTATGCATTTTTTTTTATTGTTTACAACACAAATTATTATTTTATATCAAACTGTCAAACAAACTTTATTTTACTTTTGTCTATGGTCAGACAAAATTGAACTGGTCATAGACCAGATTATATAACGTTATGAAATTTCGTTTATCAATGTGGTAATTTTCTTTTTAAATTATGATGATTACGGATGAACGTTTAAACCACTAATTCACTCTGTTATCAAATGTCTTTGGCTAGTAAAAAAGGCTAAGTTGAACTAGTTCAAGTACCTTTTGGACGTGAAATAATCTATGATCATAATTTAGATGTACAAGCTTAATTGAGTTCACAATGGTTGCCTTAGATTTTCCGTTTTCATTGAATTTGGAAAGTGAAGGTCTTTAATAAAGATTTCTTACTACTTTCTCTATTCCATATAAATAAATTTTCTAAGAATTTCACACAGATTAAGAAAATAATTAATATTACACAGTTTTTCAACATTACACATTTTCCAATAAATCTAAATCAATAGTTATGCTTACAACTCAATTATTACGTCTTAAAATTAACGATTTTGCATTGAAAACAGAGAAAATTCATCTTTTTGGAACATAATTTTTTCATAAAAACCTCATCATTATGAAACGGAAGGAGTATTTATTAGAGGAAGATAACCTGAGTTTACTGTCTGATACCAATTAGATATTATTTGAGAGCAAGAAAATTGAATTGATAAATTGGAGGATTGTTTTTGTGTTCATAGAGATTTCAAAAATGAAAATGACAACACTAACACAAACTATTAGACTATGAACACGCTAATCAACAAATTAAATATTAAATTTTATCTTGTTTTATTGAGAGATAAATAAAGTTTGTGGTGTAATACCAAATCCAATAAACCCCCTAAATATCCATTCAACACAAACTATATATCTAACTAGATGTATTCTTTTAATCAATTTACGTATATGTTGGCCATATATTTATGTTATATTATTAAATTATAATATTCCGAAGATTTTTGTTTTAATCTTTATGTTATTTTATCTAATTAACTTATTTTTTCTGTTAATTAACTGTCTGTGATTAATCGTCCATCATATAAATAGTAGCAATCACGAGGTGACAACAATATGAGGGATCTATTTATTTTCAATAAAGCGACGAACAATGGAATTTGCTTTTCTTATGGAAAAAATTTGTTCGATGCCTTAATTAATCACTAATAACATCGAGTGACATTACAAGACGGTGGATGATTAAAGTTGTTAGTTGCTAATGACTATTCTTATAAATAAGAGGTTTATATGCTAAAAATGATCTAATACCTATCTAAAAAAGTTAGACTAGAATTTATCGGTATAAATGTTATATTTTTTTTTTTTTGGTCACGATATAAATGTTATATATATTCTCTTTATTTTATAAATATGATTTATTTATTTTTTACTTAAGTTTCACAAAATAGATTTTTTTTCCAATGTTAAATGCATTTTTAATAATTACTATACTACCCTGTAAATTGCAAGAGATATGAATTCAAGATATTAATTATTTTTTTGAAAGACTTATTGGTTTTGAATTATGATAAATATATAATGATTATTCAAAAAAAAAAATATAACGATTAAAGATAATGTATTTTTATGATATAATAATATCTTCTGATCACGTATTAAACGTAAAAAATCTATCCATTTAAAAACAGAAAGAGTATCATTTTCACGTTTATATTTTTAAGCAATGTAAGATGATAATGATTTCTAAGGTATAATTCGAGAGGTTGAAAGCAATTCCCGCACATCGTCTCAAAAACATATTATACCTTTGTGATAGACAGATTGATTTTGGATAGCTTAGGAGATTTTTCACGGACTCCGAACTAATAAATCTTGCAAAAGTAAGTCTCTAGCAATAAATGCTGAATGAATGAGGTTTATGATCCAACGGAAAGACATTTTATTGATTTACCATTGCGAATGCTTGGTTTCTTGAAGCGTTGGATCACATAAATAAAATATATGGTGTATCAAATCGGTCCAATACAAGATTTTGATTAACATATAAGGTGAAGGATTTTTATTATTGCAAAGTGGGATACTCAAATTCTTTTTACATCTAACATAGTTTAATTTTCCATATCAGACATAATTCTATTAAATTATAGGTTTGAGAAAGTAATTAAGAACACACTGTTCTATTTTATTTAAACTGAGACAAATACTTTTTTGTTCTATACACCATAATTTTTACATAACTAAACATCAAATACTAAATACTAAACTCTAAACATTTTTGTTTGGGTCCTATACTCTAAATACAAAACAATAAATTGTAAACCTTAAAAATATATATTATATAATTTTCATATATAGATAAAAAGAATAAAATGCTAGTGTGTTTAACACAAAACAAGATATTTTTACTTATAATTGATTATCTACTATTTAGATAATTTGTGTTTGATTTAAAAAATGCATAGAAGTCAGTGTTCGATGACCATTTTTGCTACTAAGTTCGTTAGATCAGTCGTACAATTTACTAACTATTAAGGAGTCCGTACAATTGTTAAAAAGAAGAATAGATTTGACATTGATAGCTTTTTATTCATGGAATTTTCTTGTTCTTTTTTTTTTTGGTCACCGTTATTCTTGTTCTCTAATCTTCAACTTTTCTTCTTTGGTAGGGGCCAAAGCCGAGGACTTGCCATAACCCATTATTATTTTAGAATAGAAATTTTACACTTTATTCGGTTCCACAATAGTAATATCACAACTATCAAAAAATTTGTAGAAAAAGAATAAATTTATGAAATTATTAAATTTGAGTGTGCCCTTTTTAAATTAAATAGATTATCATGCTCCAAGGTGGAGATAGGGTTTTCTTGTATATTATATCATTTTTGGAATCCATTTGGACAAAAGGCATAAGAATAAATACACATATATACAAGCAGACAAACTGATTTATTAATACATTGAAAACAGATTAATGGACTTAAATATGAGTTTTTTGATTTTTCTGAGGAAACTCAGCTAAAACTCTTATACATTCTTGAGTAGTATATAATTATATATATACATACATATAATAAGAGAGGAAAAAATAGATATATGGTTCAAAAAATGGTACGTAGATTTAGTATATAGGCAACTTTTTTTTTTTTTTTTTGGTTAACCATTACGGATAAAAAAAGTTTCTCCGCAATATTTGATTAACTTCTTAGACCATTTTTTTTTTTTTTGTATCTAAATGCTAGCTTAATTAACAATATATATGACAACATATAAGCCTGTATTTCGAGCAAAAAATTAAAGTTACCAAAAAAATGTATCACTTTTCGTTCATTAACACCACTTTTAAATTTGTTTTTAAAAGTAGTTAGTTGATTTTAAATATAATGTTTTACAACCACAAAAGAAAGTATATATAAGAACTGGTTTTGGCCGAAACCCTAAATGAAGTTTGGTTACTAAAATGGAAGTCAGAATTTAACCAAAACTAGTCAGCCTCCCTACACCATAGTTTTAAGTTCTAAACTAATAGGATGCATCGCACGAACGTCAGAGTTCTTGTTCCATTGTTATTAATTAATAACAATTTCACGTTTTGATAATATATAGAATTTTACATTAAAGAAATGATACGACGAGAGAAGGAGATGGTGATGTTTTGATTAAAGATTAGATGTAACTTGAAGCATAAAAGAGGGCTTTATCTACATGTGTAGTCATATATATGCAAATGATTAATCCGCCACACAATTGCGTTTAGAATCATTCTCTCTCTTAACTTTTGTAAAATATAAATTACACCCATTATTTTGGATTTGATAGAGTATTCGATAATGGACTTTGATATAATATAGAAAGAAATACATTGTGTACATAGTTAGATTCGGACGCAGGTAGCATTTATCTCCACTCCTATTTGTGTTTCAATAATATGTTTTCATATTATGAAAAGAAGATTTGTAACGTCCCAAAAAAAAATCAAAGGAACTTTCATAACGTCACTCAAATGATAATAAATACAAATTAAAATTTCAAAGTGCATTATCAAAAATATTTCCCAAAAATTAAAATTCAGAAAACGAATACAAATAATACAAGGAGAATTCATCGTTTATCGCTCAAAATCCCATAACTAGGGTGGTGCTTTGGAAGATTGCGGTGTATGAGGAGAGCTTAATAGAACTTTGTTTTTACGTATATTTTTAAATCGTTCCGAGAGAACTCTAGAGTTTAGCGTGTTCGGACTTGAGAAATTTTAGGATGAATGACCTATTGGAAGTGAATTTTAATATTGAATGAGCGAGATTAATACTCATGGAATGATCTCGTGGTGATTTGTATGATTAATCGGCAATTCTTTCGAGTCTCTCATAGTAGCTTATCACGAAGTTGGCCCCACAAACAAAGAGAGTGTGTGGGTCCCACTGAGAATGGCGGTCAAAACTACAAATTGTATCAGAGTTTCGCTTCGTGTTTAATAGCTAATGGTTTATATATAAAGAGATAACAAAGTTTCGATTCGTGTTTCATACGAAAAACAACTGAATATGTTTATAAATTGAAATATATATACAAACTAATACCTAGATAATTTTTTGGGTTTTGGGGTCCTAAGCAGTTGCGTATCCTGTCTACCCTCAAGTCCGGCTATGATCGTGTGTACCGAAATATATTAATTTGATAGCAGTTATGAAATCTGAGTTATCGTGAGAAAACATCAATCCAATGGAGAGTTGTAATTAAATTCTCTCAAATGAACTCCTGCACTCCTTGTTGTAATTAAATTAACTCTCAAATTCTCATAATCACATAACAGAACTTCGTACTAATTCGAGTTTCTCTTTAACTAAGCATTAATTGAGGTTTCTAAATAGTTTTCAAAAGAGAGGAAGTAAGCATAACAAAATTCAATAAAACCTTGAAGCAGTTCTTTTAATGTTGTTGTCAACGTGGTGGTGTGTTCCATTTCTTCTTTTGTTCTTCAAAGCTTCCTAGGACTGCAGATTGTACATTGTCATTGAGGTTTGAAGTGAAACTCTCGTAGCAGCCTCTCGTATCGACGCTTTCGAGTATTTTCACTCGTTTCCCATGCAGATTATCAATCAATATCTGACCATCTCTTGATTCATCCCCTCGAGCAATAACTTTTATATGCTCATCTTCGATTTTCGGCTTTAATGAATTCTGATCGCCTCCCAAGAAAACTGCTCCAAGAATCTCTCCTAAGAAAATGTCCTGTAACCACAATTTTAAGGTTAGTTGGGAAACCAACGAGGATCGAAAAGAAAGACAAGAGAGGCTTTACCATGTGCTTGTATCTTCTGTGTTTCTTATGAAGAGCTAGCAGTTTAGCAAGCAGTTGTTTCACAAACCGAGCTTCCGGTGTTTTGGCCGAGGAGTAGAGTCTATTAAGCATTGTTTGGAAAGAAGTCGATTTGCGTTGGGTTGCTAAAGGAATGAGTGTGATGTCTAGATCGGATTCGAGGACAGTCTTAGCCGCTAAAGGATCAAAAAACATATTGAACTCGGCGTAGGCATTGGAAGGAACCGAAGAAAATACGTTCCCTTTGTCTGATTTATCACGACTTATATGTCCACCCACGATGTAGATTTCCTGCAGTTCACATAAGAATTAACCAACTTAAATATAAATCTTAAATCTTGATGAAATTATTAGTGATGAAAGGAAAGGTGCTCACCTTAATTAGTGAGGTTGAGTTTTTATCTGAGGAGATGATCTTGGCTAAGTTAGTTAACGGTCCACTGGTAAGTACAGTGATCTTAGACACTCCATCAACAGATTTGGTCAAATTTTGCCACACTTCAAGTGCTAATGGTTGTCTAAGTTCAGGCCGATCAGTGTCCCTCTTAGCTCCATGTGCCACTGAGTTCTCTGCAGTGTATCTTGCATAACGACGAAGGTTGTAAAAAAAATTAACATACTGTTAGAAATTTTACAACAACATAATCAGATAAATCTAACTGATAGTATTCATTTCACTCATTTGTCCATTGGTTTTGGTATATATTTACCTGCGAGGACTTCTCGGGAGGTCACGAGCAAAACCATAAAGAGTGTCGGAATCAAGAAATCCACCACAGCCTTGTGGTACTGCTTTGGCGTATTTGCACCCTCCTACTGGTGGAAATATAGGGTCAGATTGGTTCATCGCAAACATGTCTCCGAGACCAATGGGAATGTCATCACGACCCATCATATGAAGTAGATCATAGACCACATCGATTGTTGCAGCATTAGCCCAACCGTTTGGACTCACGATAATGGCCTAGCGAGTCCATAATGGGTAGGTGTTAGACATTGATGTAAAGAAAAACAAAGATTCACTAAGTTAATTGGATGATACACAACCATTACATTTACTTGTAAAACAAAAAAACAACATTGTTATATCTCTGTATATAACATACCTTCAAGTCGATTTTCTCCACCGGAACTTTAAGAAGATATATTAGAGAGATGAAATCTCCAGCACTCATGTCCATATCGAAAACAACAGGCT
Source organism: Odontarrhena argentea (assembly GCA_900406245.1). Taxonomy (NCBI): domain Eukaryota; kingdom Viridiplantae; phylum Streptophyta; class Magnoliopsida; order Brassicales; family Brassicaceae; genus Odontarrhena; species Odontarrhena argentea. The sequence goes on along the minus strand of OVAF01000575.1, from coordinate 12,288 downwards.
TTCCAAGCCGTGTTTTGTTAAGATTTGGTTTATACAGTTCTTCTCTATAGTATGGAAACTGAGTGGAAAAGTTATATCTCGCTGTTTCTTCAGGTCTATTCAAAACCTGTTCATTATGTAAAGCCACTTTACTATATAATCTGTAACTTTTTCCAGGTTAAATTGGTCTGAGAATATGAAAACTTACTTCCAGGAAATCAACATAGAACTCTCGGTCAAGTTTACTTTCGATGTTTACGTTGGGTTTAGCTCGTGTTGCGACAAGAACACGAACTGAATCAGGTCCAGAGATCTCTTGTGTATAACCATCCTAATGAATGAGGATAACCATTAGAAAATTAGATTCTGTAGTTTATAAAACACTCAGAAGAAGGATTAAATTATGCAAACACAAACCTTACACCTTCCTTTCCCGGTTTTCGGTATGCAGATTGGATCTCTCAAACCATTCTGAACATGACCACTATGAACTCCTCCAAGAGTTAAATTAAACTTTGGAGTTGTTCGTTTATCAAAGAATGGATTCGAGCCATCGGATTTTCCATATGGTTTGTTTGAAGTAACTATGGTCATGTTCATATACTCCATTTCCGCAAAATCATTCTCGCCATTTTTGCTGTTCTTATTAACTGAGTTCCTCATGATTGACACTGCAACACCAGCCGTGAAAGAATCCCACATAAAATAGCTCTGAAAATAAACACACACAATTTATAAAATAAAAATTAGAACATTCTCAACTTGGTTAATTTGGAAAACGGATTCATAAACGTTATTTACCGTATAAAATTCATCGTCAAACCAAGTATCTCTAGCGATTTTGAGAGATAAGAAAATGTATTGAGCTTCGTATGTTCTTTGGTTCTTCTCAAATGTCTCAAAAAATTTCTTGTTGATAGGTATTGTATTAGTTGCATCCAGAGGAACTAGTGTCACTGGAACACCTGAATGGAAAACCTGTCGTGGAAACGTACTCATAAGAATGATATACATACATTTAATGGTTCCTAACTAGCTAGCTAAAAACTCTTCAAATATAATGGGCAAAATGTAACTAGAAAAATGCGTAAATAAATTAGTTGTTTGTACTTGAGTAAGTTCTAAACATGGAAAACAAAGAACGAACCTGATAAGCAGCGAAAGGATCAGCAAACATGTTAAATTCAGCATAAGGATTACTTGCATAATCTGTAAACAAGTTTCCTCTGTTTCCGCACTGTCTAGGTGTACACTCGGACGCGGTGGAATTGGCTGGACAGCACCCTGTAGGGTTTCGAGACCGTACACCACCACCCATGACATAGATGTGTTGAATGTTGTGTTTCAAGTGAGGATTTTTCATCATGAACAGAGCGAAATTTGTGTGAGAACCGATGAGGAATACAGTGACCGGACCTTCCGAAACTTTATCGGCGATTACTCTTTGTGCTGTTGGTTGCCGGAGAGGAGTGTACCTTCTCTTCCCCTGGTTTCTCACAAAGACATAACCAAATTCTTTCTCAAAAACCTTCTTTTGTAAAGAAAAAAAGGACTACAAACAAGAACCAACACTAGTTACATTTATTTGAATTTTAAATAATATCTAGAGAGCACTCCTCTATTCATAACATATTACATTGTGATTCTTGGGCCGGGTTTTTGTCCATATAAATCTAAATGGTTGAAGAGTAGTACTCTAAACTAAGCCTTACATTTTAATGTGCAATCAATAAAGTTTCAAAATTCATATAAATAGAAGGTTGAATAAAATTAGAATTTTTATTATGTATTGCAAACATATTAAATTTTTTTAAAAAAATCTTATTCAATTTTACAAATTATAATGTCATGATGTTAGCAAACATAATAAGTTTTTAATTTTATACAAACATTTTTTAAATAAAACAAATAATCACAAAACGATAATACTATATTTAAAACAGAAAGAGTATTTAATTTCAGTCTTCCGATCCACATCGACGTTTGTTATATGTAAATAGTGTGACTCACTTGGGGACGCCTCATCAAAAATTTGTTAAAAGTACATGGTTTATCTACTTATTTATTTAATTTTAATCAAACAAACTACGGTTTTAATTTGCAGTGAAAGTTTCTTAAAAAAATAAATAATATATTTCCTCCCTTCCTGCCTGAGAGAAAAAGAGAACCAAATTCTTAATTTTAAATTAAAGAAAAGAAAATCAGAGGTCCATTGTAACAAAATTTTTCCCTTCCCTTTTAATTAGTTAAAAAAATATCAAAGTACGTTTATTTTAGTTTAAGAAACATTTGATGCTTCCGAAAATACAATTTACATTTTTAATATGCCTCAAATATCGATTTGAAACAATTTACAAAGAAACTCTAACTTCTTGAAGTTCTATCTAAACTTTTAAGAATCTGTTATATTATAGGAAACAGCAAAAAAGAAATCTAGACAAGTGCTATTTTTGAAAGTTGGTAAAGAATATACCTAAAATTATAGGTCACTAAAATAGAGTTGAAAGTTGAAATAATGGGAGACCAACAAGTGTTTGGATGTACAAGTCGGGAGGTACTTGTAATGGAATCCAACTAGGACAGACGACAGTTACAAACTTTTTTCCCATTTGACAAACCACAATATTGAATTATATGCATAATGCCCCGGTTCAAAATGAACATATTTAGTTATGTAAACAATTAGTGAGAAAGGCCGATTAGTACCCGAACTTTCTAAGAGGTGTAAATTAGTATCTCTACTTTTGACGTGTACCATTATGTACCTCAACTACGCAAAATCCTACTTTAGGTACTTGTACTTCTCGAAATTTGTCCAAACCAACCCCTCTCCTTCAAATCAATTTTAATTTCTAATTTTGCCTTTAATTTTCTCCTTTAAATCAATTTGTTTTTATAATTTAAACAAAACCTAAAAATAAATATTTTAAAAATGCAAAAAAATATAAAATAAATTGTAAAATGTTTTACAATATTTTATTGAATTTTAGGGTTTGTAATCTAAGGTTAATGATTCAAACCCTAAACCCTAAAATTATGAACACTAAAAACGTTTTAAACCCTAAATCCCTAAAATACAAACTCTAAAACTTTTAAAATTTAACCTAAATACTTATTAAACACTAAAACTCAAAACTAAAAATTTATAACCTGTAATCCTAAATTTTTAAATCTTAAATGTTACAAATCAGATCGGGATACCCATTTTAAAACATAAGTATTAACTTATGGATTAAATTTTGGGAATTTAGGGTTTTAAATTTGTAGAGTTTAGAGTTTAGTATTGAATAAGTATTTGAGTTTAATTTTTAAGGTTTTAGAGTTTATATTTTAGGGATTTAGGGTTTAAAACGATTTTTAGTGTTCATAATTTTAGGGTTTAGGGTTTGAATCATTAACCTTAGATTACAAACCCTAAAATTCTATAAAATATTATAAAAATTTTAAAAATTTATTTTATATTTTTTGGCATTTTAAAAATATTTATTTCTGGGTTTTGTTTAAATTATAAAAACAAATTGATTTAAAGGAGAAAATTAAAGGCAAAATTGGAAATTAAAATTGATTTGAAGGAGAGGGGTTGGTTTGGACAAATTTCGAGAAGTACGGGTACCTAAAGTAGGATTTTGCGTAGTTGAAGTACGTAATGGCACACGTCAAAAGTAGAGGTACTAATTAGCACCTCTGAGAAGTAATCGACCTTTCTCCCTAAACAATTAGGACCCCTAACCCTAATGGCCTAACGTAGGAGTTTTATCATGATAATTAATGTGTGGTTGATAAAGAATATATAATAATATGTATAATGGAATTTGATAGATATACATTGTACTTTACAATTTATATATATATAAAATTATAATAATATTGATATTTGAATTGTATAATTATCAAGTAGGTTACAATTTATTTAAAAAGAAATATAATTTATATTAATCTTTGAATTGTATAATTAGCTAGCTCTAAGTTACTAGATAATTGATTTTTCATTGTTAAATTATAAGCGTGCCAAAAAAGATAATCTCATGGATTCTCAAAGATTCTCAGTTTCTCACTCTTTCTCTCTCTTTTCTTTTAAATTTGAATGATTGTTGATATAAAAACATGGCCGGATTTGAGGGTAAGCAGAGTCTGCAATCACTTAGACTCAGGTCCCAAAAGTCCGTAAAAATTTTTTTTAGGCATTAATTATATATAATATCTTTTTTGTTTTCTCGGTTTACATTTTTTAGTCTTCATTCATATTTTATTTCGAAAAATTTTATTGTCGTTGATACCTTTTATATATATAAATTATTTGCTATTATTTATGAGTTAAATTAACATAAATGAGCATAAGTTTTAATTTTGCTTCCGTCCCCAACGTAAAGAACCCCATTGATCTTAGGTAATTCCATATTTATTAATTTCTCTATATTTCTACGTATTGGAGAAGTTAATAATTTTACAGGAAGTAAAAAAAAATACCTGAGGAAGAAACTGTTTACGGAATCCATAATTGGAGTCAATGTCGAGAATACCACCAGAACCTTTAGGAATGGCTTGTCTGTATCTACATCTTCCTGTTGTTGTCATCCCCTAATACACATTTTGAACTAAACTATAATAAACGTACGCACCCTAATATTACACTAAGACGAGGAGGCAGAAAGAGAGAACGAACCTGTTCTATGATCGGAAAATAACCACCGACGTCGGAGTGAATAGTACCATCATCGTTAATCCCGCCTTCACCACCGACACCGACGGCGATATCGTCACGACCCATCATGTGCAAAAGATCGTATACTTGATTCACTCCGTGCCCCGCGTTGGTCCACGCATTTGCACTCAATGTAACCCCCTATTTTTTATATTTTTAACAAGNTTATTTTTAAAAAAAAAAAAAAAAGAAAATTAAAAAAAAAAAAAAAAAAAAAAAAAAAAAAAAAACAGAGAGACGAGTGAGACAGTAGTGGCTTACGACTAGATTAAACTCTGATTTGTTGAGCTTCAAAAGATACAGCAGAGCGAATAAATCGTCTGTGTCGGCATCTGTATCCAACAAAATACGGTGTGGACTAGACACAACACTTGGGATGTTCTGTCCTAAGAGTCCAATTAGAAATAACAAGAACCATAAACTCTTCCAACTTGGCCTCATCAACATCTTTCAAGAGATGATGTAAAGTGCAAAAAGAGTTTATTCTTGTCTGAATCTTAAACAGCCCTAAGATCTGTTTCTCCAAAATGGGGAAAAGACCCAAAATAAAAAAAGAGAAAGATGGATTGTTGTGATGAAGGAACCAATATCAAAGAGAAAAAGAAAGGGTGAGAAAGTTGGTAGTTGGTCTATTTGTGGATATTGTGACTAGTCAGCTCAAAGGCGATACTGTTACATCAAAGACCTTGTTCTCTTTTAATTGATAGAATGGAGGAAGAAAACAAAAAGCCAAGATAAGATTTCTAAGGTGTCTTGAGACCTTTTTGTATTTTCTTTTAGCTTCTTCTTCTACTTTCAAACATGTGTTTATTATATGAGTCAAAACTAGAAACAAAAAAATGACAAAGAAAAGGACTTAACAATGGAGACGTGCAGGTGGAGAGAGATCAAGATACAGTAGTTGGCGAGAATCAACGATATTGGCAAAGAAAAAAAAAGTTATTAAAAAGAGATATGAATAAAAAATATAACCATAGGGAAAATTTTAGTCAACTTCCTTAGAAGGCATCTCGAACGTTCCCTTATATATTGTGGTCAGAGCCCGCCCAGAATTTTATAAGGCCGCAATCTAGAAAAATAAAAAAGGCTGGTTGACAAACAAAACATTATGTCTATAACATAATCTAAAGAAATATTATGAAAAAATTGGTCGAAAATAATTTTTTTTAAACACCCGTTTTGCTTGCTTGACCTCAGGCCACCACTAATTGTGGTCAAAAGTTTCTTTGATGTTTCTCAAGCTTTTGTCATCACGTGTATATTTTGCATAAAGAACGTTTTTTCTTTTTTGTTTTCTTGGTTCTGATCCGTCATTAGTGACATCCATGAATGGAGATAATCACTTGCATAATCATCATGTAGTTGGACCAGTTAAGATTATTAACTTAACTTTAATTAGAAGTGATGATTTACATATATTACATGTGATATTATCAACAGTTGTTTGCACACACACAAAAGTTATAGACAGACAAAAGCAAAAAACTTCTATGTTGATAATTCAAGAAAATGGTATACTACCCAATAAATTATATCACTGCTAAATAAGATAACTACATTCAAAATAAAAATCCTTTTACTGCTTATCATTTTACTTGATGTCTGAGGTCAAGACATACAAATTAAGAAATTTAATAAATTATATATTTTTGTTGTCTAGATATTTAAATTTTATTTAAACTGATAAATAATAAAAGAAACTTCAGAATATGAATGGTATAAATGAATGAAAATAGTTAATAGTTTGCATGGAAAACTGAAAAATATCTAGTTTTTTCAAAAATAATTCTCTAATTAAGACATCAAATAAGATAAGAGAGAGGGAGTTGTGAATATATCAAATCCATATGTTGAAAAGTTATTATCAAGTTCCATGTAACAAGATTTCTTAATCCAAAAAGAGCCACCGGAGCCTCAAAAACATGTGGGAACGTACGTATTGGTGTATATAAATATTTCTCTACGTGGGAAACAAGTTTGTATAATATTTCTTTTCTTTTTTTCTTATTATATTTCTTAGTTAATTGCACATGCTTAAATCGTAATTTAAACAAGAAAAAAATCATTAAAATAAGATATACATAGTTGGTACTCTGATCGCCATTTATTTATTTTTATTTTTGTCGATCATATATAATCACAATTGACTGACATATTAACCTAAGCATAAATCTTACATAATGCATATGAAGGGATTCGATCCCAATGTGATGATGCTTGTTTTCAACGAACTTATCTTCTGTGATTAGACCATATCTCTTCACAGTCATAAAAATATAAGTGGTCAGTTATGTAATTAGAGAAAAAATTGTATGTAAACTATTTAAAAATAAAACAATTACTTGTGGGATATTAGAATTTTACTGAAATGGCAGGCCGATCTTCAATAAATTTAAAATACATTTTTCGGTAAAAAAAAATATGTTAAAAAATTCCCATAAGCCTACCAAAAACAAGCATGGTAGATCTATTTGAAGATAATATGATCTATTTGCTTACAAATTTTAAACACAGAGTTGTTTTTTACACTTTGTTGCATTGTTAGAATATCATGGAGTTTGGATCTTGGACATATAAGTACAGCAATCATCGCAAAATTGAAGTTCGATAATCCATTTGTTCGATAATCTGGAAAGTTTATGTTCAGTTTTTCTCTGGGCAGGTCCGAGCCTCAGCACCAGAAAAGCAAAGATAGCATGGCCTGAAGTTTGTAAACTGAAATCAGAAGGTGGTCTGGGAGTCCGCAGTCTTACAGAGGTGAACAAGGTCATGTGTTTGAAGTTAATATGGCGTGTCCTGTCTGCAACAAACTCTTTATGGGTAGATTGGATTCAAGCATACCTCATCCGAAAAGGTTCTATCTGGTCTCTTACAACAAGGGAAATACATGGATCTTGGATATGGAAGAAGCTGTTGAAATACAGAGTTTTGGCTTGGGACTTTCATAGAGTGGATGTAGGGAATGGTAAATCAACATCTTTCTGGTTTGATATTTGGACAGACATGGGTTATTTCTGGAATTTGGTAGGGATCAGGGGTGTTATTGATATGGGGGTGAGAAGGGATGTTAGACTCTCTGAAATCCCAGACAGAAGAAGAAGGAGAAACCATAGAATATCCATCTTAAATGATATGGAGGAAGAGTTGGAGAAGTTCAAATCATCGAGGGGTTTTCAGGCTGATAAGCATATGTGGAGGAATAGAGCTGGTACTTACAGAGCCAAGTTCTCATCAAAAGATACCTAGTTCCAAATTAGGGGGCAATATCCTACGGTTGATTGGGTGAAAGGTATTTGGTTCAAGAATGCTACTCCAAAGTTTGCGTTTGTGGCTTGGCTTGCACTGAGGAATAGGTTGGCTACTGGTGATAGAATAAGTCAATGGAATATGGGGTATGATCCTACCTGTCTATTGTGTGGGAATGCTGTGGAGTCTGTGGCCCATCTGTTCTTTACTTGTGTTTATTCTAGTGGGGTGTGGGGATCTTTGGTTGAAGGACTGATTGGTACGAGCTATACTATGCAGTGGCCCAGTCTTATAGGTATCATATCTCACAACCAGTATGACTATGTTACTATGTCTCTAGTTAGATATAGTTTCCAGGTGGCAATCCACCAAGTGTGGAGGGAACGAAACTGAAGAAAGCATGGAGAACCCTCAATCACTGCCTCTCAACTGGTAACCATCATTGACCAAATAGTAAGGTGTTGGCTGAGCTCAGTACGAAGAAGTGATAAGAACATGGAGGAAGCTTTAATTTGTTGGTTTGCATCCAGGAGGAGGACAACAACTTAATTGACTAGAGTATTGTAAAGTATTTTTAAATAGGTTTTGGTTTTATAGGGTGTAAATCAGTTTTGCTTTTTGTATACCGTGTGCTTTTTTGAATGAAATTTAACATCTTTATTCAAAAAAAAATATTTCCATTTTTTTACAACTTACAAAGATATGGGCAAATCGGCAGGGACATTTAAAATTATGATTTTTCCAACTACTTGTGATCGCATTTTTTATGATATCCTCTCCTAAAGGAGTTAAAAAAAAAATTAAAAAAAATATTCTCCCCTAAGTCAAACGAAACGATGCGGATCCGTCATTAAAGAGGGAGACCAAAAACAAAATATAGAAAACAACTTGTGACTAAAAAGCTGTATATATATGAGAAACATTATATGTATATATATATATATAATTATATTTGTTTGTGTGTCTTTTTTGGTTTAAGAAATTGCTCCGAGGCTCCGACATAGTTTTTGTTTGACTAGATTTTCCCCAACAGTAGAGAAAAAAAAAAAAAACTATTAAGATCCGAAAAAAGTGTTAGCTAGACTTCAGCTTTAAGAGTCACGTGGAAAGTAGGAAAGCATAGAATACGTGGCGTGATCGATTTCTATTGGTTTTGAATTATTGTCGAGAGTTCCCCAATGGGTTGCCCAAAATGTAATTTACATTTTATGTTTTTCTAATTGCTAACCTTTTTACCTGTACATTTTTGTAATACGCAATCATCTTTATTTATTTTTTTTGCAATATCAATAAGTAATTTTCATTTTGTACTTCCGACCTTTTATGTATCTAGACAAAGTAGCATATTGTGGCCCCAAAAAAAAATTAAAAAAATAGCATACCCCGTTTTGCACGAATCATGATATGTCATATTTATTTTAGTGTGTATTCATATTAATAAAATGAACTACAATGAACATATATACAAGTCTTAGGAAAAAAAGATCAGGCGTGCCAAACACTTCTAGCTCATTGAATAAGGACCATTTCCATAATCTATAGTATTAGAGTTTTGATTAATTTATTACTTAAAGACTTAACGGTATACCCATTATGCTGATCTATGATCAACTTTTAAACCTTTTTTTTTTGGTAATAAAAGTCATTCTAGAAGTGAAGGTATGCCTTTATTTTTTAGGAACAACTGTATATGAATTTTAATAAATTTAGTAAATTGTATGCAACTTTTTAATTGCCTGGACCCAGCATGAGCAGTTAAGAAAATCTTTGTGGATCCATTGAGGGATAAAATACATATATATTTCGCATATATAACCACATAATTATGATTACGAAGATTCGACTTTATAAAAAGTAAGAGAAGTCGCAACACTAGAAAATAAAAAGTAGAAGAAGAGAGAAGTCAGATTCATGTACAACTTTATGATTTTATTGGAATTTCCATTATTAGTTAAAATGAAAATTGTCCTAGTGTACTGGTTTATATTGAACAACAAGTTATTGATCTTGTTCGTGCTAATATTATTTGAGATCTTAACATCCTCTTTTATAAACAAATTCATTTTGTCTATCAAAAAAGAGAAATAATAAAAATATTTTTTTGTTCTCTTATGTGTGAATCCAGATATAATTTTAGGGTATCCCACCACCACAGTAACTAAATGTTGTACTTTTCTAAGTCAGCTAAGGGAGGTCCCCACAATAAGAAAATGCCGAGTTAGGCACATGTAACTCTTAACTATGCATGCTCTTCTCATCACTACAAACTAGAGGTGGTCCACTGGTCCTGAACTAAAAACGAACAAAGAAAATTACCAGAGTTCACAACAAACATTATAAAGAGCATAAACCAAAATTTTCTTCGTTATTTCCTAAGCTTTATCAAAGTTTCATTATTTTTTTTTTTTTCAAATTTACAGATTCGAATTTTGTTTGTTGCGTCAAGGGAAAAGAATGATCACTCCACTTGTCATGAATTAGAGCAGTTTTCTTTTTTGTTTTACCCTCGCAGTCTTTCAAAATTTAAATTTAGACCAAAAACCTCATGGTCTTTGAAAATTAGCTTTAGAACACACTACATTTTTTTTTTTTGTTCAAGCAAACTAAACTAGTGAATAATATGAACACACAACATTATAAATGGTCTTCTTAGAAATCAAGACACGGAAGTAAAAAACAGCTATGTAGTGTATGATGGAAAGATTTATTCGTGTGCACCAAAAGGTAACGTGCTTTGCTCTATTGGAAATTAATGATTCACTTTGGTCAAACCCCACTTGAGTTTTGGCCCATATCGATAGAAAGTGTTTATATTAAATCAAAAAGATATTTCCTTCTTGACCATAGTTGATTAATAGAAAAATACTTCATAATTGCTTAATTAATAATTAGTCAAGTGTTTAAGCTTACAGCACTAATAACTACAAATTGTCTCCACCAAAATGAATACTATTCATATACATCTATCTTTTGCATATATATTATATATATATAAATTTCTCTAATCATACAATACATATCATTAACATTAACCCCGCAGATAAACATATTCATAACTTAATACCGTATTAATATTTTGGTATAATAATCTATAATGGGTATGAGGTATGTCATGTAGCTTATATTAAAATTTTAAACCTTAGAAAGGTTTCGATCTTAAGGATATAGGGTTAAGAGTTAAAAACCTTTAAAATTTAGGATTTTAGGGGTTTAACCCTAAATCTTAAGTCCTAAAATTCTATAAATCATTTTAAATATGAAAAAATTCAATTCAAATAAATATGGGTATATTTCATAAAATAGACGCAAAAAGGGTATTTTTATAAGGGGTAGAGCAAAATGCGTATTTTAAAATTTTATAAATGATATATGATATGTAATTTATATGTAATGGATAAGATATGATATTAAAATATATTTTGAATATTTATGTGGATCGTAATGTAAAATCAAATTACGTATGTCATAATTATACTAGTTGTCAATTTTCAAAATCTAAATATATTACATCAATACATTTTTATATATAAGATATTTTATACATAATGAACAATGTATGGTTTTCATATAATATTATATATATATATATTGTTTGGATAATAATTTTAAATAATTATATATGTCAAAATTATACAGATTGCTAATTTCAAAATTTAACATATTTACATTAATATATTTTTAATTATTCACTCATATATTAATATGGGTCATAATCGAGTTACGATATAAGTCCTTGACTTTATAGTTTCATTCGATCTACATAATACTAACCAAAAAAAAAAGATGAAGATACACACAATCTTATAGGTAGTAGTTTATTGTAACATATATGTATTAAAAACAGATTTTACGATTAATATTTATAAAGATCAAATAAGAATACATTGTTAAATATTAAATACTCCCTCTGTTTTTTAAAGATTGATGTTTTGAGATTTTCAGACAGATTAAGAAACATTAAATGTCTACTTTCCTTCAATTATTTTTATTGGTTAATATTACATTTGTAGAAAATTCTACCAATAAAATCAATTTCACTTTAACGTTTTGTTTAGGAACTTGTGATTAATTAAATTTATAACAAAAATATATTAATTAAAAGATAAAACATCAATCTTTTAGAAACAAGAAAAAGAAGCCAAGATGAAGAAAGGAATCATAAAAAAAAAAACTGCTCTCTCCCAACTCCCAAGGCGATGGTGGAGGCGACATCTTCATTTTACAAAGATGATGATGATGATTGCCTTCGTCTTCACATGGGGGTTTATATATTTGATTTCTTTTTCTTTTCCCCCAATGGTTACAAATTCACGGGTACAAATCTACTCTATCCCTACTATAGATATTTTTTCTAGTAATAG
>OVAF01000574.1:0-36780 GCA_900406245.1 Odontarrhena argentea | reverse complement strand
TCCTAATTATTTATACCAATGTGTTACTCTATAAATTATATACAATCAACATAAACAGTGAGGATTCTCGTGGTGTGGTGGCAACAGCCTTCGTTATGTATTTGGAGGTGCTTGGTTCGAGCCCCATGGGAGGACTTAATTTTGAATTAAGTGAAAGACAAAAAACAGCACGTAGTTCGGCCTCCAAAACTCAAAACACATAATCGATATAGAGAGGGGCTATATTGCGGGGTTTTTGAGAGTTCATAGGTTTGATTTGCACAATAATAAGGTCGTGGGTAAACTTGCAAAAATTGACGAGTTCGAGGGTTTTTTTGCACAAAACCCTAGTAGTAACTATGAATTAATTCAGATGACTGCCTAAATTTTGTAGTTAACTGAATAATTGGACTGTTGGCAAAAAAAAAAAAAGGACTAAAATATAGGAAAACCATATATCATGCCAAGTAGCTTACGTAACGTACTAAGCCCTTTTTATATCAATTTTTATGGCATATTTTTACTAGCTAATCCATAGCACTACAAGTCTACAACAAATGAAAATTGTATTTTCTCATATAATTAAGCATCGATGATTTGTCTGATCTTCTTTATCGATTTTTGCTAATTTCTTTACCGATTTGTCTCATCATTTTAAACATTTATTAAAAACAAATAAAAGATGAAGAAAAAATAAATGTGAAAAACAGAATGGTATTTTATAGTTAAAAGTAGATTAAAAAGAGATCCAAAACATTGACCCAAAAAAGAAGGAGATATCCGCTAAAAGTGCAATGTATTCAGAGGTAGCGTTGGATCCGCTAGTGTTCCAGGGTTGTACGAATCTGATACATTGTACTGCTTTGGGTTAAGTCCAGAGGCCAAANCAAAAAAAAAAAAAAAAAAAAAGAAGGAGATATCCAAAACAAAAGCAAACAAATACAAAATTCATTTTGCTGTTGTTGGTCTCTTTGTTGTTGGCGACTTCCCAAGACTATCTCTCCCAAAAGTATCAATCGGCCCTCTCAATTGCGAGACACTGAGTGAAAGAGAGGGTTTGCTCTTCCAGTGAAAAGGAAGAGAAAAGACGATGAGTATGCAGCTCACGTACCATCTAAACTGTCTTTGATTTAACTCCACTTTTTTATATGGATCTATCTAGTCTTACAAAGAATCAAATGGTCATCTGTTACATACAATGCTATATCTTTATCACAAAACAAAACAAAAATCATGTCTTCATTTTATTGTCGCTGAAGCTCGACAAGAACTCGAGAATCTTGGAAGATATGTTCCCTAAGTTTCTGGTTACACTCGTGTTTACCGTAACATCTCCCTTATTTACAGCTTCTGCCGGATCATCAATGCGTCTTTTAACTTTTGCAGATTCAAATTCTGCAGCGAGTTTCATGGCAGAGTTTAGAGAACTTTGAATGTGTGAGCTAGGCGTTGTCTTAAGACTTCTACTAGTTGCTGGTTCTTGAGGCTCTTGACTCGGAGTTTTGTGTTCTTCTGATGCAAATGATAAAAAACTGATTCCTTTAGGAGGTACCAGATCAGGAAGAACGCTTCTCTGAGGTGATTGTTTCAAGGTCTGACTATCAGAATCCTGCGTGTTTTGCTTGGAACCAAGAGACGGTTCCACGGTATCCTTCTCTTGTGAGTTTTTGTCTAAAGAGAGAAAACTCATACCCTTTGGAGGAACGGATGGTTTTCTCAAAGGAGGAATCTGTGGAGGTGTTACATGTTCACTGACCTTTGGAGATGTTGCATCAGGTGAGTTTCTTTTGTTAGATTGACTCGAGGGCTTCAAAAACGCAACTGGGTTTGAAATTCTTGCTTGGACTGGCTGTAGTTTAGCTATGGCCTCTCTCACCGTCGGTTTATTTGTTTTCTGGGGCGACAAAGATGAGGTTGTTGCATTTGCACTCGGTGTATCTGAACCAGACTGTGGAATACCCTGTTAAATAAAACTCGTATATTAGAAGTCTCAAGATCATAATCATATAATCAGACTTCGAAGACTTTTACAAGAAGATCGAGATTGGTTTTTACCTTGTGAGAAAACAAACAACTATCACCCCTGTGGCAGAAACCTTTGGCCATAAAGTTAGTGCAAGGGTATTTGGAGAGATCGTGGTCGTACGGACAATCATCTCCTTTCATACATGACTGGGTTGCAAAGTAGCAGCACGGCTAAAACAACAACAAGCCATGAGTATGAAACCATGAATATAGACCCGGAAAGAAAAAAATGGATCTAGTAACAATATATGATTTAGCTTGTCCAAATTGCTGCAATAACAAGTTGAGAAAAGAAGTAGATGTCTTGAAACAGTAATCTTACCGAAGATTTTGTTTCTGGTACTACATCATGTGAAAATTTGCATTTCTCTCCCTGCAAAGTATTAAAAACAATGGCCATTAGTGCAAACAAAATAACAATAAGATAAAAGTAGTTTCAGAACGAAGTGCAGACCTCATGGCACCGTCCTTTGAGATAGTGTCGACAATATTTTATAGGTTTTGGTTTTGGAGCCACTGGTTTCAGTTTCAGCTTCTTTACGCCAAGGGCTATACGTTCTTGAGCTCTTTTCTTCCGAGCCTTTGCCTGCATAAATTAGCTTATCAATCAGTACACCGAATTTCACACAAACACTGATTGCAAAATATGCCCATGATATGAGGAAAGTATAGATCACTGTATACCTTCTTTCTAGCTTTTGCTTCCTTAGATGGCGCAGACCTTTTCTTTATGCAAGTTCCAGGATCCATCTACAATTGAAAAGTAAAAGCAAAGCCAGATTTTGTAAACGCCATATATAAGACCACAATATAATCAGCAACATTACATTTCATATTTTTTTATTCCGCATACCTGTTCTTGGTATTTGGAAGTTTGATCCCTCTCCCTTACTCCATTATCAAAAAAGAGACTAGAACCAGAACTCTTACTAGTCCCTTCTCCTCTTTTATCCAATACCTCTTGCGATTCATGAGACTCCTCATGCCTGTCTACAGGCTCATCATCTCCTATAAGCATATTAACATCATCATCCCCAGATATCTCCCCTTCTTCGACTTCATCATCATCCTCAACCACCTCAGGAACAGAAGCTGCCAGGACCTGACTACTATTTACAAGCTTCTCCAATCCCATCTCTTCAATAATTTTTTCACTATCATTCTCCAAAACTCCCAAACTTATAACTTCATTAGTTTCAACTGATTTAGGAACTTCCTCTGCCTTACACCCAATAACTTCAGAAACCTTCTTATCACCTTCCACCGTATCCACTTGAATCTCATTCGCAACATTAGACTTCTCCGCTACATTTTTCACAAAATCAAGCGGTAGTTTCGCCATACCATCATCATCATAGTCATTCATATCCAAAGCCTCAAAGAGATTCACACAACTTTCAGGAACAAATTCTTCTTTTTCATTTATCATACGCTCAAAGTCATCGAAAAGATCATTGTGTCCATTACCAACAGATGTATCTTGCAAGTCAATATCGTCAAAGAGATCTCCAAGCAGCAAACTCTTTTCTTCCGAAACCGTTTCCACTTTCTCAGCTATTGACTCACCGGAACCTCCATCGGTTTTTGATTCAGGCACTGATAAATTCTCATCAAGACACATTTCTCCCGGAGACTCTTCAGCAATGTCTTCTGTAAGAAAACACAATACCATTAGTAATAGGATCATACTACATTGAGATTACGCTTATAGTTTCTAGCAAATAATGATATCACAGAATCAAAATTGTAAATACACAAAGCAACAAAATACTAACTTTTCTGA
Source organism: Odontarrhena argentea (assembly GCA_900406245.1). Lineage (NCBI taxonomy): Eukaryota > Viridiplantae > Streptophyta > Magnoliopsida > Brassicales > Brassicaceae > Odontarrhena > Odontarrhena argentea. The sequence continues at coordinate 32,993 of OVAF01000574.1, read as the reverse complement.
GCTTCAATTTGAATGAAACTTACCTGTTTTTAAGACTAGCTCCTGAAGAACAGCCGGCGTGGCAAGAGAAACTCGAGGCTCCTGATCGAATCTCGAGCAAAGGTGAAGCAAAGAGCGATAAGTCTTACTCGGCAGATGCGAGCGTCGGTGTGGAAGCGGAGCAGCAACAGACGATTCCATCCTATCCGCCGGAGAAAAATCTCGACTGAATCACCTTCCCCTCGACGTCGCCGGAGAAAGGCCGTCTTGTGGCGGTTGACGATTTATGAATCCCTTTTTATACAAACAAACGCCGTCTTGGTTATTTAACGGCGCCGTGAAAATTGGTTTTTAAAAAATAGACGGTTTTACAAACGGCGTCGTATTAAGGACCCAACTCCGTAGGAAAAAACCCTGAACCCTAAAATTGAAATTGAAGCTCTGAGTCTGTTTCTCTCTTGTTATCCAAAACCAGCTTTGATCATTTCGTTATTCTTCGATAGATTCATAGAGCAAGAGAAGAGAAATCATGGTTGTGAGGCTCCGATTATCGAGATTTGGATGCAAGAATCGACCATTTTATCGGGTTATGGCTGCTGATAGCAGATCTCCTAGAGATGGGAAGCATCTCGAGATCTTGGGTTACTACAATCCTTTGCCAGGTGATGAAGAATCAAATGTTTACTCGAATGATTTTGATTGATTTCTTCATTGTTTCTTACACGGTGTAGGTGTTTTGGTTGTGTGTAGGCCAGGACGGTGGTAAGAGGATGGGTCTGAACTTCGACCGAATAAAGTATGTTCTTTTGATTCTACACTTTGTTAAATCTGGTTCCTTTTTTATTGATTTTACTCAGAAAGAGGTCTTTGGATGCATTAGAAGATACATGTTAGTTAGTTTCTGGATTCCTTTTACTGGAGTTGGATTATTTAGGCTAATGCTCTATGGAAGCTCTCTTAGATTTATTAGTGTAAATGGAGCTGACTGATATAGGCTAGTTTATGTGAAAGCGGGCTTAATTTAATTTATTGCGTTTTATTTTGTGAAAGGAGGTTTGTTTGTTCAAATTGGAGGAGCATTGCGTTTTTAAGATATCGTTTCTTGGAATTTTCTTCTACTTGATTGAGTCACCTTTCTGAACTCTTTGTGGTTTCTGCATTTGAAGTGTTTTGATTAAGTGAAGCTAAAGGGATTTAAGAACGTAGTTGCTCTAGACACCAGCCAAGCTGCTTCTAGAAATCTTAGGGCATCGTTCTATAGTTTACATAATGTTACATGGAATCTCTCCTCAGTTTTGTCAATTTGTTAGTGGAGCTGGATAGTCTAGGCTAGTTTATACGAAACCAGTCTTACCATATCTGATTTGTTTTGTGCTTGTTCGAATTGGGGAGCAATGCTTTTTTACATCTTGTTTTCTGAAACTGTCTTCTACTCAACTTCTGTGGTTTCTGCATTTGATGTGTATTGGTTAACTGCTATAGGCATTTATGAAGGTCGTGGATCTAGGTATCAGTCAGGGTTTAGCTTTCTCCAGGAATCTTAATGCATTGTTGTATAGTCTACATTATGTTATAGCATAACAGTCTCTTGATAATACTAAGGACCTGAGTTCAGTCTTTACTGGTTTGTAATTTGTATTATCGAAAGGTGAACATACATGTTTCCCATGATTGGTTTGGATACCTTTCTTCCTCCTCATGCTATATTTGACCGTTAGATGAAGTGATATTATACATCTTTGATAGCCAATCAATAACTAGACTATAAGGAAAAAACTCCAATCTTCGCAGAATTCAGAAACACAGTTCGGTTTAAAGTTTGTATTTGTGAATGAGTAATTTTAACAGAGAATATTTTCAGTTAATAGTTAACTTATTCGGTATTCTTTTCTGTATAGGTATTGGATATCCGTTGGTGCTCAGCCATCAAACCCAGTTCAACAGCTCCTTTTCAGATCAGGCTTACTCCCTCCTCCTCCAATGGTGGCTATGGGACGGAAAGGTGGACCACGAGACACTCGCCCGGTTGATCCAATGACAGGTCGCTATGTGGATACAGCCAATAAGTCGGATACCGATAACCAACCTAAGGAACAAGACAATGTAGAAGACAAAGGTTCCGCGAATTAATTTAGCCTTTGTTCCTTCTACTTTCTAAGTTCAGTTTGTGTAATGCACATTTGCTAGTTTATCATTTCCGTTCGAGTATAAAACGGCAAGCTGTTTAGCTTTCTCTTGAAAAACCGGCACACATTTCTCATTAAGATCTTGAAGGTTTTTAATTTCTCGTAAACGTTTTTTGTGGTCATTTTACCTGTTTCTTATATTGATAATAATAATTAAAATTTCGTAACGCTAATACTTAAAGAATATCCGACGGATCTATTTAAACTTTAACGATTTATCTGTATTAATTAGAAAATAATTGATTGTAAAAAGAGATTACATGCCAGCGAGGGAAATTAAAAAAAAAAAAAAAAATGGCAGTTGTTAGGTTTATAAAGGAAGCCACGTTTAGAGTTTAGTCGCCACCCAAAACCCTCGTCTTCCTCTATCTCTCCACCTCTTTTCAAACCACAGTCTCCGATTCCTCTTTCTTTCCAAGTTTTTGATCTCGAGACCTTCGAATATGAGCAACGATAAGGATAGCTTCAACGTCAGCGATCTCACTGCCGGTAGATTTACTTCTCCGATTTGTTTCCGCCGCTTTTTTGTGTTGTTTCTTCTTAGTCAAAGAGTTTTCCGTTTTTGTTTGATTTTGCAGCTCTTAAAGATGAGGATCGAGCAGGTCTTGTTAACGCACTTAAGGTCAGTTTCTTCTTCTATCTGTTGCTTTTTTGTTTAACTGTGTAGCTGGAGAAGAAGGATTTGCGATTTGGGGCTTTTGGTTCCTGTGGTTTCTATTAGGTTTAGATGAAATTTATGTGTGTAGAAGAAGAGATTCGTGCTTTGTATATTGTTTAATTGGGGATTTGTTGTTATTTTTGGTTCACAGAATAAGCTGCAGAATCTGGCTGGACAGCATTCTGATGTGCTTGAGAATCTGACTCCTAAAGTCAGAAGACGTGTTGAGGCCTTGCGCGAGATTCAGGTTAGGAATGTTTTCAACTCGCATTTTACAAGTCCGATGTTTATTCTGTTGTGCTTGTATAAGCTATTGTTAAATGGTTGGTGTAGAATTATATGGTATCTTTTGAAGTATGATCTTGAATGTATTTGTGCGCCCTGGTGATAATTTAGGGCAAACATGATGAAATCGAGGCCAAATTCCGTGAGGAAAGAGCTGCACTTGAAGCCAAGTATGAAAAGTTATATCAGCCTTTGTATACCAAGGTAATTAGTAGTGAGAATATCAAATTGGTTTGTGGAACTGTGCTAGTTATTCTAGTCACATTGCAAATCATATTATCAAAATAGATGAATAATAATTGGAGGTTTGGATATATTATCGCGTAGCTGTGTTGATTAGATTCATACTAGATATCCTCTGGAAACTTACTTGATACCCTGGAATGCACAGCGTTTCGAGATTGTGAATGGAAATACCGAAGTCGAAGGTGCTCAAGAGGATGCGAAGATGGACGCGGGAGAGGACAAAACTGCAGAAGGTATTGTCTCTCTTTTTCGTTGGAAACGTTCTTTAATAAATAAATCAAGGTGCATATATCAACCATCTTTCATTGCAGAGAAAGGAGTCCCAAGTTTCTGGCTGACTGCGCTGAAAAACAATGATGTTATATCTGAGGAGGTTAGTATTGCAACTATAGTTGGTTCATTTAGAGTTACTCCAATCATCGACATGAGAAAAATGACCACTGTTTTAATCTCCTTTGATATCAGATCACAGAGCGCGATGAAGGGGCCCTCATGTATCTTAAAGATATTAAGTGGTGCAAAATTGAAGAGCCAAAGGGTTTCAAACTGGAGTTTTTCTTTGACCAGAATCCTTACTTTAAGAACACCCTATTGACAAAGGCATACCATATGATTGACGAAGATGAGCCTCTGCTTGAGAAGGCCATCGGGTAATTTTTGATGCTTTCATGTGATGTTTCATACTTTTTTTTTTTGTTCTGAGATGCTGCCAAGAAGCTGCAGAATAATTTGCTGACTTGTGTTATGTTTCCCTGTTCTGTATTTCAGTACAGAGATTGACTGGTATCCAGGAAAGTGCCTAACTCAGAAGATTCTTAAGAAGAAGCCTAAGAAAGGTGCAAAGAATGCCAAGCCAATCACCAAAACTGAAGATTGTGAAAGCTTCTTTAACTTTTTCAATCCTCCCCAAGTTCCTGATGATGATGAAGACATTGACGAGGACAGAGTATGTTTATATTACTTTCTAGACATCCCCTACTTTTGATTGTGTTTGATTAAACGTTGCACTGACCTTTCCTGACCTTGTTGCAGGCTGAGGAACTTCAGAATCTGATGGAACAAGATTATGACGTAGGGTACGTTTTCTTTCTGAACATAAACTCTGTTGATTCCCATAGAAGCTCTAGTTAGCATCTGTTATTGTAAAGTTATATACATTTTGTTACTATTGGATTCAAGTATTCATTGCTTCCTGCAGTTCTACAATCCGGGACAAAATCATACCTCATGCCGTCTCATGGTTTACTGGTGAGGCTATTGAGGGAGAGGAGTTTGATATAGACAATGAAGATGAAGATGATCTTGATGAGGACGAAGATGAGGATGAAGAAGAAGAGGATGAGGATGAGGATGAAGACGACGACGAAGATGATGAGGAGGAAGAAACTAGCAAGACCAAAAAGAAGGTACTGGAATCATTCTTTTTACTTCTTCCTTTCATGAAATTACCTTTTTCTTAAGTTGGTTACTAATCCTTTGAAATTGGGGTTATGTTTTTCTATGCAGCCATCAGTCCTACACAAGGTACATAGCCACTTTCCTCACTTCTTTTAAATAATCTGTTCCCGAAAAAACTATAGAGCAGTCTTAAACTATAGATGAGTCTTTGTAGAAGCCCTCTCATCCACATATGTACAAGCTTTTAGTCTAAATAAACAGAGGATGTTACAAATCAGTTTATTATCTTGTGATCATGCGATTGATTAATACATGTTCTTTTGTAAACCAAATTGCAGAAAGGAGGGAGACCTCAGACAAACGATGGACAACAAGGTGAGAGGCCTCCAGAATGCAAGCAACAGTAAACAAAAGAATCAAAACCAAAAGATCTGAAAAAAGAAAAAAAAAACGGTTTGCGGTTTTGAGTGAAGTTTTATGGTTTAATTTGCTTCCATGTAAGGCAAATGTTTTTGAGAACTGCTCATAGGTTTATTGCTGTAGGCAAAGAGTGATCTCTCTTGAGGAGAAATTTGATAAATTATTTTTGGTGTTTATTTTTTCTTTAATTTGAATCACTGGGGTAAATCTTGGTGTGTTCATCAAGCCACTTGAGTCGTCGAAGTCTCTTTTTATTTCATTTTAATTTATTTATATGATTATTTGTTTCTTATGGGATATTTAAGTAATCTTTATTAATGGGAGTACATATGAAAAGGGGTGAGTATTTGTTCCCAATCATATCTTATTAGTGAAATCACTTTCTCTAGACTTTGGTTACAGCAATAAAATTTTATGTCTCTCTTAACATGTAACGAAAGTTGACCTTGGCTTGTCTAGATTTTGATTTGACTTGTGAGCGCCAAGCAACCAAATGTAGTGTGGCATTTTACCCTGATAGTTTATCCCTCACTTGCATTTGCGCCCGACCTAGCCAGGAATGCTTAACAGAGATTAGTTGGGATGATTAGTCACACTAGGACTTGCTCGAAATGGAGCGGGAGCCCTTTTCTTTACCCGAAGCAATGAGTTTGATACCTACGCCTATAAACCGAAAACCGGAGGGACTGTCCCAGTTATGCCTTAGCCCTCTGCCTAGTCTGTAGACAAAAGCCTGATAGTGAAATAGTCTTTGATCAAGTCTTGCCAATCGCCCGTTGAGATCAAGCACACAGCTTTGGTAGAGGGACTATATTATCTATTACCATTTGTTTAAGCATTTTCTCGATATTTAACAGTTGAAAAAAAAATATGATATTAATGTGGATTCTTATTGTTTTGAACTCTAAGTCAAAGTCAAATTATTTACACATCGTATTCGTGACTAACAATGACATTAATGTCTGTTAGCTAGTCTACAGAAATAGTTGACATAATAACACTTGACGGATTATAAATGTTTTTTTGACGGATGCGTTGTTTTTTTGCTGGTACACTGTACACCACAAGAATTGTGAAGGGTTTTTTTTTTTTTTTTTTTTTTGTCCAAGAAATACAAACATGATAATTAGGGGTGAATAATATTTCAGCGACTCGATCTTTCAGATTACCTACCATTCATGGTACCAAACCATTGACTACAAGAATATGTCTTTGCAATGAAATGTCTAATATTTATAAGTCGTTCTACACTTATAATGTGACTTCCTAACCAACCAGGGTATCCAAAGAAAAAAGTCCTATGAGTTTGGAACGGACCACATTTTTAAAAATACCCTTTCGCTCTAATTTTTGTTTTTCATTATGAACCAAGCATATACTTTACAACAGAAATTACATAAATCCGTGTTAAATTAGTATTAGCACAAATATATAAAACAAAGCCATTGAAATGTTAGTACTAATAATAGTAGTCCATCAAGTTATGTTCCCTCACAAGTCACAACCTAACCAAAAATGGACTAATAATAGCTAACATCTAAATAACCAATCATATTTTCCTTTGACAAAAGTTTTCTTTTAAGTCAAAGTATTCAATCAATGCATACTAATCAAACAAAGGCTGGCCTGGACGATTATTCAGCAGTTGGTTTCATCTTTATATAGGTTCCAAATTTCTTTTAAGGAACTGACTTTTTAGAAATAAATGCAGGGTCAATACATTAATTATTCAGAAAGATCTAGTACGACAAACAAATCTGTAATATGATTAGTGTCTATATATAGTATATGTTACAACAAATAATATGATTAGTGTCTATATACAGTATATGTTAAAACAAATATGTATGAATGAGCTACACAGGTGACCCCAAAAAAAAAAAAGAATGAGCTATATTACAATAATAAGCCAATAAGACAATAATCCATTTAACATATTGTTTACTAGGTATACAAAAATCCAACTACATACTTTACATTTTTCAAAGTTTTAATTAATATATCAAGTAGAAAGAGTTAACAAGAAAAAGCTATAAGTCAAAATATTTGTTTTCTTGGTTTGGTATTTGAGAGATCGAGAGGTTTGAACTATTCAGCCAGATCAGACCATTTTATAAGTTTGAAATATATAATTGCTGATATCTTAAAAGTTAAAACAAGAAGAACAATGACATTTTATAACAAATTAGTTTTTTTTTTTTTTTAAACACAACCAAACATCATATNATATATAATTGCTGATATCTTAAAAGTTAAAACAAGAAGAACAATGACATTTTATAACAAATTAGTTTTTTTTTTTTTTTTAAACACAACCAAACATCATATNGATATGAGTGGATTCACAACCACGTGTGGATGTAAACAATAATTGTTTTGGCAAGAGACTATGTGAATGTGATACAATGTGTCAAGACAAAATAATTTAACTTTTGAATTTCTCACCTTTTTTACATAAAAAAATAATAATAATAGTCTACATTCTTTTCATCTTTATGTTACTAGAAGCACATACTAATCTTCGAAAGCTCAACATGTAAAGTGTTAATCAAATGCAGTGTACATGAGAATTTTATAATATATGCATAAAATATCATGAAAGTGTTATTATTATAATGGCGTGACTAGCTTTAGTAGATACTCTAAAAGGAGACCAGAATTTCAGATTAAAATTGGGGTAAAAGGTAAAGAGTTCCTCTCAAAAGTTTCTTCCATAATTCTAAAGGGGTCAAAACTGCCGTCTTCCAAAACTTTTTTAAGTTCTGAATTTTCTATACACATTCTTAGCTTTATGATTTGTGACATTTCTTAATAATCTCATGTCTTATTCAGCATCTTTATTTGAAAAATAGATGTGTTCTTTCATACTCATAAAATGGTAATACCAGATCAGATACATTATTCAAATTTAACCACGTGCATTATTATACATTCGTAGAAACTACCAAAAGTTTGTATCTATAAGACTATAACAAAGTGTATATATATATATATGTATATATATATATATATATATATATCTTATATAAACTTTAACATATGAAAAAGTATGTTTCATTATTCATTTATTTATTTATTTATTTTATTATTATCTAAGGAAATCCAATATCAAAACTTGGCTGGTCCCCCAAAAGTTATATATGAACCGGGGTTTTGGTACCTTTAAAAACATATATGGCTGCAAAATATTTAAATTAAAGTAAGAGCATTTAAAATCTGCCAAAGAAAATCGTTTGAAAAATAAACCATTCAAACAAAAACTATTCTGAATTTTACTTAATTGATACATCACATTATGATGAATGATATAAAAGATACATTACACTTAGTTTGGCAGAGTTTGAATGTAACAAATTAAAATGAATTACACCAAATGACCATGTTGATATATTAATTACATTATGATGAATTGTTTTCATAGTAAGAAAAAATATATATTATGCTATTGCACGTTGGAATTAATCACAGTTCTAAACAGTGGTGGCCCAGAGGCCAAGCAAGCCAAGCACCCGCTTGCGGCCCATTATTTTTTTGAATAATTTCGGCCAATTTTTCTTACATGTTTCTTTAGTTTAGTGATACATTTGTTATGGTTTTTTGTGTTTCAAATCTTTCTAGCAACATTTTTAAAATATTTCTTTAGTTTAGTGGTATAGGTCAGGGGCGGACGTATGTTGATTTTGTGGGGTGCACCTGCTACCCATGATTTCTAGAAATTTAAGGAAAAATACATGAAATTTATAAGATGCACCCAATAGAATTTACAATGCACCCAATAGAATTTAGTTTTTGCATGGTTGCACCTAATAATTTTTTTCTTTTTACTTTTTAATCTCAAAACTCAATAAATATATCAATTTATAAGCCCAACAAATATATAAACTTTATAAGCCCAAAGATAAATGGTAATTATTAATTTTTTATAGTTTAACTAAAACCCTAATTTTTTTTTCATTAATCGCGTACAATTAGAAGTTACTTCTAACGTTACCGGTTGCTACCGCAAGTGTCGAAAGATGTTTTTCAGCAATGAAATTAGTGAAGACAGCCACGAGAAACAGCATTGGAGACCGATTTCTGAGCGATTGTTTAGTATGCTACATTGAAAAAGAGTTACTCCAGTCAGTTACAAATGAAGCAGTGGTGAAACGATTTCAGTCTATGAGTGAGCGAATGGTACATTTGTAGGATGTCACTACAAAAACCTTCTTTTTTTTTGGTATTTTTGTTGGCAAACTATGAAAACAATTTTTTTTAATATTTTTATATTTTTAAATATTATGCACCGGGTGAGAATAAGTTCTGGATCCGCCCCTGGTATAGGTGTTATAATTTTTAGTGTTTGAAGTCTTTCTAACTACATTTTACCGGCTTTTTTTTTTCTCCGGCTTGCGGCCTTCTAAAACTCAGANGCAAACTATGAAAACAATTTTTTTTAATATTTTTATATTTTTAAATATTATGCACCGGATGAGAATAAGTTCTGGATCCGCCCCTGGTATAGATGTTATAATTTTTAGTGTTTGAAGTCTTTCTAACTACATTTTACCGGCTTTTTTTTTTCTCCGGCTTGCGGCCTTCTAAAACTCAGAGCTTCTAAAGATGGATACTTCGCACAAATGACATTGGTATGGTGGCAAGTGATAAGTTCATAGAAGGTATATGATATCAATGTATTCGAATTTCGATTTCGCTTTGGATTTAACTGTTGGATCAGTCAATTATAGTATAACCGAAATTAATTTGTTTAATTTCGGTTAAAACAAAAAAAATCTAAATAAGTTCCCTACACGAACCATTAAGCAACGTAACCATCAAAAAGTTCAGTCAATTTGGGCGACAAAAGAAAATTAAAACTTAGCCACATAAATTGGGAAAAGAAAGATTTATTTTGCCTCAAAAAATATATCATTATAGCCGTGATGACTTGGATGGATCAAGCGATAAATAAATTAATAACGTATAATAATATTTTATAAACTCTACAACTGAAGTGGTACGGACAAAAGTACAATCCCTTATAGATTATAGAAAAATTTAAGAAAGAACAGCAACATTGAACAAATTACAACAATTTGTATAATAAAATAACTATTGCCTAATACAAAATTGTGAGGTAAATATTATAAATTATAACCATAGAAAAATGGACAGAAACAAGTGGTCAAGATTGATTCACGGAATTGCGAGGAAAGGCTGAAACAGTCCCATAGTAAGAGAAGAGAGGACCATCGAAAACGATTGGAGCCGCCACTCTCCGGAATAATCAAATAGACTACTGTCCATAAAATAATATAATCATTTTTTTAACTTTGAGATTATATAAATAAAGGTATAATAATATATGGTTAGGAAATAATCAAACTTGTTGTCAGTGAGCCAAGTCAGCAACAACCCTTGTGACTGCTTCTTGGAAGCCTGATTCGTCCCATTCACCCTACAAAATAATCATATTTTTTTCATAAACTTTCTAAGTTCTTTTGTTTTTGTTTTCTAATGACTTATTAAACCATTTTTTAGTCAAGACCAAACTAGTGGTTATCTACTTATCATATCAAAACCCACATTAGTTATTAAGACACTAGCGGATAAATTATATTTTCGCTAATGTAACGAAATTAATTTTAAATAATCAAAGATTAATGTTTACTTTACCTCAGTCTTGAGCCTTAAGCTCACAAGAACAACCGAAGCATCTCCATCTTCTCTATTTCGAGTTCGAGCTTCGATTGATACTAAGCTCACATTGTTGATTTGCTTCAAGAATTCAATCAGCCTTATTATCAAATCATCAACTCTAGTGTTCTCTCCCCTTATAACAACTCTTAGATCCACAAGCCTCTCTCTAGATGTTGATTCGGGTACATCTATTATACGAACGCTAAACCTTTCATCTGGTCGTAAATCATTTTCCATCTCTCTTTCTCCGGATAGCTTCGCCTCTAGCTCCCGATTTCTCTCTAGTAGTTTTGAAATATCGCCTTGCAAAGAAGCTAGATGTTCCCTTGCGGCTGCGAGGACCGAGGCTTTATCTCTCTGTTCAAAAACATTTACTCATAACATTAGTTTATCTTGAACTTTATAACACATTAAAGTATCGCGATCTAGTTACATTTACATGCTAAAACATTATGGTGCCGATTGGTAAGGACTTTGAAGATTGTGACTGTAAGTGGCTAAAGTGTTTATGAAAGAATAATCTTAAATTATATATCGAGTTTTGAGTAGATCAATAGAATCATAGTATATATTATAAAACAAAGATTACATAACACATACCTTAGTCCCTGGTGGAAGGAGAGATCTCAAAGCTTGAAAGCTCTCATTAAGCTTCTCTCGCCGTCTCCTCTCCGATATCATATGATGCAACTGCGTTGCGGTTGGCCCACTACTAGTGTAACGGCCACCGCTTCCATCGCTGCTGCCACCTCCCGTAGTAGCAAGTTCCCTAGCAAAACGCTCTCTCCGATAAACGTTAAGCTTATTGTAAAACGATATCGCTCTTTTCATCATCCATTGCTTCCGTACACCCGGCGGCGGTGGCGCTCTACTGCTCCCACCGCCGGCATTGACCGAGTAATATCTCTTGAAAGCGGTGGCTCTTCCTTTACGGCTTGGCGAGGAAGAAGTAGAGGGAGGACTTGACGGTGGTGGCCCCGTTAAAACCGCTAAGATAGCTTGTGTCATTGCTTCTTCCTCACGTTGACGGTTACGAAACAAAGGCTCTTGCTCTTGTTGAGGATGGATCATGTTGCTCGGCTGATGTAACGGAACGTTAACGGTGGGTGAAGGTTTAGGGATGAGTGGGAATAAGAGAGAGGAATATTCGGAGACGTTTTGAGGACTGTCTAGTGATCTAAGAGAGGAGGAGGACGAAGAAGGTGGAGGCGGTGGCAGGAGATAATCGGAGTTAACCGGAGATGAAGACTTTCTATTGAAATCTTCAGGGAACCATTCTCGAAGGCTTGCTTCTATTTTCATCTAGTTGGGTCAAATGTACATTATTAACATTAACATATATATAGGGACAAAACAGAAGTCATAGATTTTAAGTATCCCTCAAGAAATTAATTTTGTACTAAATGCTTATGGTAATATTAAAGTAAAGCATACATTAGCAACATCATACGTCAACCCGAGTTCGATCTCGCCGCTCCGGCAACCCATGAATATCACCGTCTGATATCATGTATGACAATAACACATAATTAATTATAATATATATGTTATCAAATTATTGTAACTTTATATATATGTATTAGTACACATTTGGTTGGAAACTTTGGAATATTATGAAAATAGAATAATGTACGTACCTGGATCCTAGCTTCCTGCCACAGGTGATGAAACGAAACAAATAACTGATTAGTAGTGATATATCATAATGGATACATGCATTTTGAAATTAATTAAGATGATGTTATATATATATATTTATGATTCATATATAGCATACCTGGTAGAAAAGACGTTGTGCGTCGTTACAACAAAGTCTTTGATTATCTTGTGGATGAAACTCTACGTATGGGAGATTATTCATGAACGCCATGCTTGGTACATGTCTTCATAAAAAGTAACACATATCAACTATATATATCATACATGTATACATTCAACAATAGTAATGACTTAAAAGTTATGAATAATGTTTACTCATTTTGGAGAGGGATGATGGATTGGCGATACTCATGGAACAAGCTTCTAGCTAAACTTCCGGAAGAAGAAGAAGGTTCGTCAGATGCTTCATTGTAATACCCATCCAATGATATCAAATAGCTACAGCTCAAAACCAAATGTCTCATCATGTGATGCCATGTATATATGAAGAAAATGAGAAACTATATATATGATGCTTACTTAGAAGGTCGAGGGAAATAATAGGACCAAAGACAAACGTAAAGGCAACCAAAAGATTGAGCCAGCGACCCGACTAGGTGTTTTCGGGTATTCGAATCATCCGTTAAGAAGATTGCATCCATGTATAAAATTATGAAAAATTGAAGATGAAGAAGAAGAGATAATTATTAGAGCTTCATTGCTTAGCTTCTGTAATAACTAGAGAGATGGAGGGAGGGAAAATTATTCGTTGGATTTTTCTTTTCCTATTTGAAAATAATAAAGAAAAGTAGAGAAAAGAAGCAGCCAAGGAGAGAGAGATGTTCGAGAAAGAGAGAGTCAAAGTCAAATAGTACAAAGCTTTGAAAAACGGTCAAGAGAGGATGGCAAATTGATATTTTTCTATATATATATATATATATATATTTGATCAATCTATCAATATAATCTTAATATTAAAGCATTCCACAAAAAAGTCTTTCCTTGTTTTTTTACGAAAACTAGTATATATTAGTATACTGTATACATCTTATAATTTCTACTTATAATTTTGTTTTTGTAATTTTACTATTGTCTAATATTTTATTCTAATAAATATGAAAAAACAAGATCAATTATTTTTCTAAGATAATAGATAAATCTAGGGTTGGGAAAAATATTCAAAACCGGAATCGGCCAAAAACTATTCAATTCCAACCACAATTTTAAATTCCTCAAACTTTTTTGACATTTGTTTATTTAAATTTTATAATTAAATCGTATGAACTAGAAAGTAAAATAATATAGAAGTATATAGAGTGAGTCGATTACTTTTAAACTTATGGGTATATATATATATATATATATATATATATATATATTTAAATAATTTGTATACAAAGGCTGAAAAAAACCCGACGTATTTGGGGAATCTTCAATTCTTTGATAAGTGCAAATAATTTATCAGAGAGTTCAATAACCATTTGGCATTTGTTGAAGAATCTTTGCTCTTACCACAAAAAACAATAATCATGTGATATTTATGTAGTCCAATATTCCTTGTTACATCGCCTCTAGATTAGTCTTTTAAAATACACTTTATACTAGTGCATATATATAATATGTCCTTCCTCCGAAGAATATACAAAATCTCATAACATAACATAAGCTTCTAGAATTTATAACCAAACTGTATTTTTCTCAACTATACGGTTTTCGTTGATAAGGTCTCTCATATTCCTTCTCGTTATACTGGTACACAAAACAGAGTGTTTTACATAATTATTAAATATTAATTTGTTACGTTAAATATTTTGAATAATTGTGTCAAAATTATGAACGGAAGGTTCCTAACTTCCATGGTTTATAAACGAAAAACTGTGCCAAAATTTTATATGACCGAATTATCAATTGTAAGATAAAAATGCAGCAATTAATATTTTTTGTTGTTACTTTTTTTTTGGAAGAAAATGGCAATTTAAATGTTGTTTTCTTAATTTGCTTTGGTCTCGTAAGGTTATTTCAAACGAAAATTATTATTTCATTAAATTTTGAATACATTTTCTTTTTCATTAACTATTATTGGATGGGTAATTCTTTTCAGAATTCGTTTTCTTTGTCTAGTTTAGTAAATTAAATCTGTAATTCATGAATTCGGATTTAGAATTTAATTTATTGTAAATTTATTGAGTTAATTATAAAACATGCCCCTCTTATAAAATTTATTTTTGAAAATACCATTAAATTTTTAACTTTGTAGAAAATGCCATTTTCCTTAGGTTTATTGCACTTTTCACTAGGGTTTAGGGTTTCCTATTAGGGTTTAGGGTTCACCATTAGGGTTTAGTATTTATTATTAGGGTTTAGGGTTGAGGGTTTATAATTAACTTTTCATATTTTAAAGGTTTATGGCATTTTCACTAGGGTTTAGGGTTTCCTATTAGGGTTTAGAATTTGCAATTAGGGTTTAGAATTTTCTGTTAGGGTTTAGGGTACACCATTAGGGTTTAGGGCTCATTTTTATGCTTCAAAATTGATTTTTCTCCTAAATAAAATGGCATTTCTTAAAATACTAAAAATTTTGTGGCAAAAATACAATTTTTTAAAAAAATTGTGGCATTCTTCATAAAACCCCCAAATTTATTTGATGAACTATATTGGAGTACGCTATTTTCTAAACATAGCACACCATTGAAACCTCACTTAACGATAACTATATAACATATCTTAATGTGATTAAAAAAAAAAAAAAAAACCCATCTTTGAGAATCGATATGTTACTATATAACATATCTTAATGTGATATTTAAAACTGAAAATAAAAGATTCTATAGATAATTCATCAATCGATGAATATTACATTAATAAGGGAATCTGTAAACAAAAAGAGAAAAAGATTGCTTGTATAGTAATCATCATTCGGGTTTTATAGATTAATCACGTGTATTATAGGAAAGAAAAACCGATGGAACGTTTTCACAACCACATATACATATGGTTGGACTGGACCTCGACGAATACTTTCCATTAAGATTCTGTCCAATCAAAAAATTGGAGTTGGGCAAGTTGTATCAGAAAATGTCCTAAAATCAAAAGTTCTAATAATATTTTATAATTTTTTATTTTCGTTCAGACTACGAGAACAAGACTCGTTCATCTCATGCACTACTTGAATATTAATACATTGTGAACCAAAAATGGTCATTTTATTATAAAATAATAACTGGTGAATTGTTTCGGATGTAGCTTCGTAAATCAATAGTAATGATCTATGCAGGTCAATCCTGCACACACAACACAACACACACAAAAAAACAAACTCACTGGACGTGATTCATTGTGTTATATGGGCTTTATTAGTTTAATATTGGGCATAGACACTACACTTGTTATTTGGGCCGACTATTAGACCCACGGAATAATATTTCTCAGAGTCACTTTTTTTTCTTTTGGTTTTTCTCGGACATTTCTTTGGTTTATTAGATTTTTATAGGATCGACATTTCTCAAACTTTTAGGTTAGTTTTACTTCAAGATTTACATGATTTTTAACAGAGTATTTATGGGTCTTATATCTATAACTTTCTCACACTGAAGATAAAAATATGTTAAATTAGTCTCCGAACTTATATCCTACCCTTCATCCCTTGTGTGGACTTCTGATATTAAGGCCACAAAACGACATTAACTTACATTCAGTTAATTTATTGCTAGTAATGTACATTACCCAATAATGTATGCATGTACATTAGAAGACACAATGAAAATGTAGAAAGACAGTTTTTGGAAATATTTTCTTTAAACAATTTCTTTGTGAAATGGCAAAAAATAATAATATATTTATATATGTTGAAGCTATATTTATAAATAAAATTAATTTTTAATTTTTATATTATTTTAAAAATGAAAATGATTAAATACAAATCTTGTGATGGGAATCACACGGAAAGGGAGATTTATGGAAGAGAATCTCATGATTATAAATATTTAGTGATGATGATGAACTTAGATTCTGCACTATATATTTATTCTAGATAACTATCTCTGAATATTTCGATCTTTTCACATAATATATATACAGAGCCGGCCCTGAGTTTTATAAGACCGCAATCTAGAAAAATAAAAAAGGCTGGTTGACAAACAAAATATTACGTCTATACCATAATCTAAAGAAAAATTCTGAAAAAATTGGCCGAAAATAAATTTTTTTAAAAAGGGCCGCAAGCACCCGTTTGGCTTGCTTGGCCTTAGGACCACCACTGTATATATAGCCATATAGGGCCTAAATTTTATACTAGTTAAAATAAACATTGGGTACTTTTTAATGAAAATTTTAGGTTGAAGATTCTTTCAGATCACAAAGCTAACGGCTGCAGCTTTCATCATATGACGCTTTCCACTTTTCACGACGTTTTGTCGTTTCTTGATTCTGCTAAGCCTTTTTTATTCTCTTGATTATGTGCTTCACTCACTAAGCTGCTTTACAAATCCTAAAACACCCAACTTTTCCAATAACAAAAGATTTCAAATTGGAACTACAAAAACCATGAACCTAACAGCACATTTTTTTAATGTATTTCTAATATCATCTCACCAATAACATAAGATTTTAATTATAACTTTAAGACTCTATAAACCAATAACAATGAAATCTTTAAATTTTTAAAATATCTCAAATCAAACTCTCCATAACTCCTCTTCTTTCTAGAATAATTTAATAGAAATTATTAAACCAATAATATTTTAAATATATTTACCATTATTCTTTGATTATTCGTACTTTTTAATTGTCGTATCAAAAATTTCGATAGGCAAAAAATCTCAATACAAAAATATTTATGTGGAAATTTATTCTTGCTAATCAATTGTGGGTAAGATTGAATTTACTACTCTTTAAGTTAATAGTCTAAGGGTTTTAAAACAACAACCTTCACAAATCTGATTTTTAGATCGAACTAAATAATCAACTGTAAAATTTTTAAGGAATGAGAATAAATAAAAAATTGATATACAAATTTGATAATGACGCACGGTTCAACCATAAAAGAAGTTGGAATAAGCTTACCAAATCATCGTAATGTCTTCAATATTTTTTTCTTATAAATTTATTTCAAATATTATCTTTTATATATTAATTTGAGAAACTCACATAGACGAAAAATCCTATGTGTCATCATGAGATTAAAAGAGGACTCATAATAATTAGAGAGACTAATCAAAACATTTCAAAAAGATAAATAATCAAAAATATTTAAAACTTCCTTATGTGACACTACCAACATAATTATAAAAATACATATTCACTATAAATATTATTAATCTTTATATGTTTGGTAGACAATATATTATACTTCACTAAAAATCAAATATTTGTATGTTTTGTGGATATGCTAATATATTTAATTAATAATAAAATATTTTGTGATATATAAAAAATTATGCGCTTGACGCGGGTCAAAATCTAGTGTAAATTATTCCTCAAAATTTTTTTTGAAATTTATTAAACCAAAATCCACATTGAAAATTTAGACAAAATATGTTTAACATATAAGCCATAAGAAACTTCTATTAGTATGAAATCTCTTAAGAAGAAGTCAATAAGAAAAAGTAGCTAATTCAATTAGTGTGAATATATATATATATATATATGCTAGTTCCTAATGATATAGTTCCTAATGATATCATGAAAAACCAACTTTTACTTTCCATACAAACCTTAACACATGAATGACATGATGTGAACATGTTTACAAGCCCAGGTAATCCTTTGGGGCTTTTGGCAATATATACCCTTTGATATTTCTCAAATCACTATGTAGCTAGGAATATTAACTATATGTATACTAGTTACAATAGCTAGGTAAGAGATGTCTATTTTATTTACGAATGGAAGTTATGCATCTCTCAAAAATAGATATATACATGTTGTCATGGAGTAATATTAACAAAAAAAAAACCAATTGAAACAAAATTCGAATGACCGGCCAAACTAAAGAAGAGAAGCAGAACAAAAAGAGAATTGGAAATGGTAAAAACACCAAAAAAAATCGATTAAACATTTAGGCCGTTCAAAACATGAATTTTTTAGATATGTCATTTTAATCATCAAATTTCGTTGAACCTGTAAAAATGAGCATGACGTTTTAACTTTCTTAAAAAACATCAATTTAAATTCAACTAGTTATTATACGTGGAATTCGTTCGACCAAGATCTTCAAAGTACACATATAAAAATAAAAAATAATAAAAATTAGGCGTAAAAACATAAAGGAGGCAAGAAGTGTGGATGTCTCCTGCTTTCCCGCACACTGTAACAAAAAGGTTTGGGGACATTTCTCAGACATAATTATTCATTATTCGTTTTATTAAAGTATTTAGAGTTGTATAACATGTATGTTAATTTTTATTTACAAAAAGATATATTTTTCATTTTCACATTGAGACTTGCTTTCGAATCGTATGATCATGTTCTTCACTTGTCTATCAGTTTCCACTTTCTTATATCATTATGTTTTCCTTTTACATTACCAAAAATCTCCACCCAAATTTATATACTACGTTTTATAATTTATTTATTTGAAAATTGTGGTATATGCATTAATAAACTATAATCAGTAAAGAAACATGGCCAGAAACAGATAAATTATCGATTTAATAATAATAAAAACATATATATATATATATATATATGTATATATACAAAAAGTGATAATGGCTAACAATAGAATTATACTACATTAATTTTATTTATTGAAATATATTTTGTCCCGGGGATAGTATCTTTTTAGGATCATATCTATATTTTCTCTCTAGGAACTTATTCCACCTCGAACCAAAATATCTAACCCATCCTTCTTGTGATGGATAATAAGGAAGATATTGTTTAACTCCCATCTTAGCATCCTCACAAAACTTTAAAATTTCCATATTTTCATTTTCATAATCCTTCCAATTGTCGAAATCCGCTGAGCGTAAGAATCCTACTGCATAAAATACGTCTTCATCGGGTATGGAAGTCGACATCCTACCGTCCCACCTGGAAAAAATCCGAAAATTATGTCCTGGTCTAAAAATTCTGAAAATGTAGATACTATATAGTCATCTCGATTTTTAACTTACTTGTTGCGATTCATGGGATAGACAAGAACTGGACCGGAAGTAATATTATTTCTAAGAATAATGTCCTTAAAAACGCCGTTATCAAATTTTGAAATCTGCGATTTTGGTACGAAAAGATTAAGCCATGGATGAGGAACATCCCATTTGCCTTTTGATTTCAGGTCTAGCTCTCCGGTTCGAACACGGTTCAAGAAATCTATATAAGTCACATCTTTATCATACATAAACCCTTTTACATAGTTCAAACTAATGCTTAACTCCTC
The DNA here is from genome assembly GCA_900406245.1 of Odontarrhena argentea. Classification (NCBI taxonomy): domain Eukaryota; kingdom Viridiplantae; phylum Streptophyta; class Magnoliopsida; order Brassicales; family Brassicaceae; genus Odontarrhena; species Odontarrhena argentea. The sequence continues at coordinate 13,126 of OVAF01000574.1, read as the reverse complement.
CAAATCCTGCATAATTTCAAAAATAATTGACTCAATAAATAATAATAATATTAATCATTAGGGAAGAATGGAAGATCAAATCTCAATGATACATGTATAAATAATTGTACGGACCTCGTTGACTGTGTGTAGAGAAGTTTCGTCGTAATACTTAACGACTTCGAGACAGTAGATGACACGGTGTTGTTTGACCATTGAGACGATCTTCAAGTGATCGGACGATGGATAATACGTGGATCTCCAGTTATTGGGTGAGCCATGGTCCACCATAACGGAACCTTCCAAAAAATCTATACCGTTTGTTTCCGATATCAATCTTTCTTGATCTCTTGTGAATTCGGAGAAATTAGTATAGAGAAATCTCAACCATTTAACCTGAAAATTCCAAAAAATTCACATCATAACTATAATGTTTTTCTTTGGTTATATAAAATAAAATATTATTGAATGATTTACACAATTTAACATACCCTTTTGGGAGCCAAACCGAGTTTGATTCTAGCTCTTGTTATGATTCCGAATTGACCCAAACCTCCTAACACGGCCAAGTAAAGGTCCGAGTTTACGTCATTAGAACAAGTTGTAATGTCCCCATTTCCTAAGAAATAAACAACGACCTATTAGAAAAGATTAGTCTTATAGATAAAGACCCGTTTCCTTTATTTCAACAAATTTGGACCGTTACATCATACAATGCACAAAGTTTGTATAAATCTATCGTTGTTTTGAGCCTAAAGTGTTAACTAAAGTCGGTCTTCATTAAATAAGAGGTCATCTTTTAACCAAACAAATGGAAACTAGCTAGAAAGTCTTTGGTAAACAAACACTTGAGACTGAACAGTGTAATATATATTGGATGTGCATATGTGGACATAATGGATTAATGGGTACAGCTAACTGTATTATAAGGAAATTGACTGTTAAACTCATTACACTACACCTTGTTAAGACCAAACGTTATGAACTTTAGAGTTTTGTCCTCATGTCACAAGCAAACCTCGTGAATTTCATGCGTGTGGGGCCATTTTTTGTTGAATATATATATATATAATTTTTTTTTTGGTAACCGTTCATTAAAAAAGAACACTTGTTCATCATGTAAATTTCACAAAATAAGTCCACATAAACTTGACTTCTTAATAAGTAAGAAATTTCAAAAAAATAATTTATCAAAAGCTTGTTATTTAAGTTTCATGTGGAATATTGTGTGAACAAATAAACAGACAATAAAATAAGAAAATTAGACATATACTGTACACCAAATTAAAATCTGTCTTTCTAAGGAAAAAAAATTTAGCTATGAAAATATTCTATCGCTAATAAAATTCAGCAAATAGGGCTATATATCAGTGAATTTATTATAACGTATACATCTTTGTATTATACCGGAAAATTCAAATGATCAGGGGAAAAAATATATAGCCTTGTTATGCATAACCACCCATTTTAGACCTGGTCCATAAATATTTTCTAACCTTAGACCAAAAAAAAAATGATGGTGATTTAGATTGATGTGTGAAAAGAAGAAGAACAAAATAAATTATCGACAAGTTCGACAGGTAAATAAAAGGAGAGACAAATACAAACAAACAAGAGCATAACCAAAACTGAGTAAGATTTTGAAAGAAAAGACGAAAAAAATGTACGAAGTATAGTATTTTCCTTGTTTTTTTTCCAAAAACGCGTAAGAAGTTGAAACATTATTAATTTATTACTGTATATATATTTGTATTTATATGCCAAAAAGTAAAAAAAAAATTCATGTAAAAAAAAAAAAAAAAAAATTCCATGGTACGTACCAGTAACAACATCCATCTCTAGAACATTGCTGATCTGTGGACCGTACCGAAACGTTTGTCCACTAATTCCGCCGTTTGATAACGTCCCACCGACCGTTAAATACAAATAATCCGTCCATGAAACCGGCGTTAACCCTAGCTCCAAAGTTTTGTTCAACACCTCGATCCACAACGTACCACCGTCCACGTCAGCATACAAACCGGTCCTAGACACCTTGACGGCTCGATCCCGGTCCACCATTGACCGCATGTTGACAACCACTCCCTCTTTAGCCGCGGCCTGGCCACGGAGACTGTGTCCGTGGCCACGGGCGGCTAGAGGGAAAGAAGGCTGAGAGTGGAACGAGAGTTTTACGAGATCGGCTATGTCTTCGACGGAGGAAGGGTTTAAGACGGCGGAGGGGAAGATTTTGGTGACGTGGCCGAAATCGGTGGCGGCTGATTCGACCGAGGAAGTCGCTGTGGTGAGTTTACCGGCGAAGGAAAGGATGTTCCATGGTTGTTGTTGTGATGTGTTGGTTGTGATGGGAGTTAAGAGAGTAGTGATGATTAATACTATTATTACTATAAGATGGATTTGTGTTAGGAAATTGTAACTAGCCATTCTCTTTTGTGGAATATAACACTTGGTTTAGTTGTAGCAATGACGAGTACTAGATGTATATTTATAGCCACGCATGTAGACACATGTATTGTGCGGGGGACTTTTATTTTTATTTTTATTCTTTCCGATTAAATCATTTTTAAGAAAAAAATTATTTGAGACGTTACCAATGACTTTGAATAAAAAAAAAAAATTAACCAGAATTTGTAGCTTAGTGGTTTATGCGAGTTCATCTAACGTATTAAATTGTTGAAAAAACTACTTCTATTTTATTTTAATATAATAACTTAGTTAAATGCGTATTCCTATAGTCAAGTAATTGCATAATTCTTTTTTTTATAATGTTAATGTATGATTAAAAATTTGTGATATAAACAGAAACATAATATGTTATTCTATAAGAAAACCCAACATATCTCTAAATCTTCCTACGTACGTGAGAATTTTAGAAAATCAGTGGTGCTAATTAGCCACACAATGTCGCTGGTCAAATGGTTTTGCAAAAATATTCCACAGTCCATTTTGTACATATGTAGATAGTTTCCATTGTAATTTCATACATGTGACCAAATATATCATTGACATCTTAAGACTAAACTGTACTTTGTTTTTGAGTATTGGGTCACGCGCGCTCATGTAATTTGAAAGCTATGAACATAAATCCAGAGTAATATGTATGTATATATTCTCAACCAACCACTAAATATCCACTAATATTGTAGATGAAACCAATTAAATGAATAACTAATAACAGATAAATTATAATAATGTTGTAATGTGTCATCATCACCACCACCACCATAATCATCACCATAACCGTGATTAGTTGTAAATAGCAAAAAGAGTTATTAGGCATGTACCATAATTATCATGGGGATTGGAGATTGGTCTTAGATGATCACCCATGTACTATATTTCCCCACGGACAACTAATCCTGACCCTCGGATCAATTACATTAATATAAGGACTCAACTAAGATTTTCAATCATACATAGTTGGTTATTGTGAATGTTTTTAATGCCAAGATTAATTTGGATTTTTGTCTAAGATTTTCCGGGTAATGAAAGATCTTGGCTGATTTTTTCTGTTTTATCCATGAAAGTTACATAATGTTTTAAAGGAACAAAAATAACCAAAATGTTCATCTTAAGAATAACAAGAAACCTGATTTTACCTTCAAGTTCATTAGCGAACTTCTATGTTGCTATCGAACCTGAAAATTAAAACGCATAATGAAAAAAAAAATATAATTTGATTGCTTGGTTGAAAGATACATGTACAAATGGCCATACTCAGCTTTCTATCAATAATTAAAAAAATACGTATTGAGCTGGGTTCCCATCCAAACAGTGATACAATCTCTCACCAAAACATTTATGCATATTTACCTATGTGAATAACACACATAAACATTTTTGCCAGAGAATGTAACTTGAAATTTTGTCAAGCTTAAAACATGAACTATATATCAAAGTGAGTGCTCCACATTTGGCTCACAAGTTTGGTGAGATCATCACTAGAATACCATGAATTAGCTATTTGTGGATGGAATCTGTATAGGAAATACTAAGTAGAGCTGTATAGAGCCTTAATAAGGATAGTTAGAAAAAATAATTTATAAAAGAGTTTGGATGGGCTTGAAAATTCCAAAAAATTGGTATCAGAATCAGACTTCTAAAAAAGTAAATCTGAAAAAGTGATATTGGTTTGTCGTTCGTGTGGAAGAAATTCTTAAAATGAATATGTGGTGTTACAAGATAGATGTTAATGCGTCATTGGAGGAAAAGACTTGAAATTTATGTGATCTTCGGATTAAATACATATTTCTCAGATGTCCTAAGTTTGTGATGTAGTTATAAAATCTTGGCTTGGACTTTGTTTATCTTATTTGGGTTTATGACTCTGGTATCTTCTTTTTTGGTAAGGTTATAACTCTGGTATCTTATTGTAAAACATCAATTCTTGAATTTTAATATTACCAGATGGGGAAAAAAAAAACACCTCTTACCATTTTGTTAGAACTGTAGTATGACCTACAATGCTTTGTATAAATTGATGTTTCTTAGTAATATATCCCCACCAGATGAGGTTTCATTGTCACAATTAGGACATCATCAAAAGAATCTACAAGATCTTCCTCTTATGAGGTCTAAATAATTTATAAAACTTTCTTTCCTCGCGCCCATCGAAAAGTGTTGATAAATATAATATTAAAAAAAAAAGCATGTGATAAATTTATATCGTTAATTTTTTCAAATGAAAACAATTGTAGGCCAAATTTCGTAGATTCGTGAGTACTCATTGTGCCGTAAAAAAAACAATAAAAAGCAAGACATGGAATATCCTCAAGATTTCCTTCTGTTTGCTTCTTTTGCCACATGTTAACTTGTTGTCGCTACTAATTTTTTTATAATTACTTTTCTGTGATGTTATTGTTGTCTAATTAATAAATTAAAATATCTTAACTTATATCTGAAATATCTTAAGAGATTTATAAAACAAGATAAGACGGGTATAATTAGGATTGATACAATTAGTTGTGCTTAGTGGGAGTTGAATTAAATACTGAATCGTTCAGCTCAGTGTGATATTCACTAAACTGCATAATCGAACTAATGGAAAATGAGAAAAGGAAAAGTGTGACTTTTGAGTATCATTTTCACATTTAACTTTTATGGTTTAAAGGTGAATGAAAACCGGTTTAATGTTCCAAATTTAAGATATTTTTATCTGAGAAATATCCTTGAATACCATACTTTGAAATTTTTTTTTTCTAAAATACCACGTTTTAAAAATAACTTTTCATATATAAATTTTTGAAAGATAAAAAAAAATGATTTTTAAGGTTTCATATTTTATGTTTTTTGGCTTTTGGTTAACTAATCCATATTTAGGATTTAGTTTTGAAGGATTAAAGTAAGTTAAAGTGATATTTAAGGAATTTTTTTTCAAAGTGTAGTATTTTTTTAATTATCTCTTTTTATTTTAAATCTTTTTTTACCAAAATCTTCATTTAAAGTTTTCGAAGAAAATTTGCATATAAATCGTTGTGGGCAGTGGTTCTTGAGACAAAACAAGTTAAGCATGTGTTTGCGGTCCATAATTTAACTTCTGTAATTCTCTTTAGAATGTTACTTTAATCTAATAGTGTGATTTTATGTTATGTATGTGTAAGTGTTTCGGGTTCGAGTCTTTCTAGCTCAATTTTACTTATCTTTTTTTCTTAATTTTCAATCTTTCTAAACTGAGGACCAGCTCTGATTGTAGATTTATTACTCATACAAATAACCATAATTAATCCACCCCAATTGGATAATATATATATATATAGTAGTTAAATCATAGACAAAATAATTATTTGGTCTCCATATTTGAGATCAACTACAACTAGTTAGTCTAGCTAATTGTATCGATTAAAACTTGTAATCTTGTATAAATAAGAGAGGAAAAAGAAAAATAAGTGGTGGCTTGACAGCAAAACCGTGCCAAACGCACGTGTAGTTGTCATTTTCTTTCCATCTTTACAACTTCATGTCGCGAAAATACTTTATTAACAATTGTTTAGGAAAAAATAATCACGAAGGAAGAACAAAACGACAATTAATTATTGATGCTAAAAGCAATTAACTAATTATGACCCCCAATATGGTGGGTGGCCTTGAAAATTTTGAAGATCTTCACTCGAATATATATTATCTCACAATGCGAAAAGAAAATTATTAAAATTTTCTGTGAGTTGTATAGGTTGTAATAATGGAATTGGATTTGAAGAGAAAAATTTTTAAAAGCAGAAAACTAGGGAATTAGGGTAATGATTTGAATTCGTGGGCACATTTTTGTTATATTCGTATCTCTTTAGAATTTAATAAAATTAAAGTACTATTCGAGTTGTCTTAAACCTTTATTTGGCCATGCATCATCATGCTCCATGTATGTTCCCTTCGTTTATATTATCCATTCATCATTATAATATTTAACACGCATGTGCGCACACCTCAATGAGTAATTGTACTTTTGTCCATTCTAATAATCCATTGGTTGGCAATTAAAAAAAAAGGAAGATGATTCTCAGAATTGGTATAATTTTACTACTAATTTAAAACATAATTATATATATCTGATTTTTATAAAATTTGTACTCCCTCCTTTTCTATCTATTTGATGATTAGGGTTTTTGCACACATACTAAAAACGAATTTAATTTTTATATTTTCAAAACTAAAACATGTTTTGTCGTCAATTCCATAAACATTTCAATCAATACCAAAAAAAAAAAAATTATAGAATTTAAACAGTAAAAAATAACAAAAGCCCAATAAATTTTGTATAGAAAACTAAAAATAAGAAAAAAAAATCATCAAAAAACTCATTTAAATGAAACTGAGTGATTATTTATAATTGTCTGTGTAATAAATGAATACTACACTTTAGTATTTTGACTTTTTTTTTTTTTTTTTTGAATTATATATTACAGATATCCACATATTTTGAATCGAATCGCTGATGATTTATACAATTACAACTCTGTAATATGATGCAAATGAATGGATGTATTATCAATTTATCAGTGTAGATGTAATGAGAAACATAATGAAGAATTTTTTTTGCTCAAACATCATGGAGATTTTGAAACCCCAATTAAAGCTGTTTAAAGTTGCCAATAGCTAGTTACTGTTTAGGTGTTTATATACCTAACAAAGGCGCCGATTAATTATTTTGTAATACAGTACAAAAGATTCTAATTTTACAAGTCATCCCGACAACATTAATTACAACTAGAAATTATCACAGCCGACCAAAACTGAACGATTAATACATACAAATGAAAGTATATATTTATACATGCAACGTACCGAAACGTTAACGTATGCCAGAAAACCAAACGTATACGCACATGCATATACATTTTTCTGCTTTAGATAGAGAAATGTAACTACTAAAGCTACGGACTTCATAGTGATTAGTCTGAGGCTGGTCAAGTGGTAAGGAGACGAAATAAGTTGGATCCACATTATCTTACATACAACATAAACATACATTTTTATTTTCAGCTCATTTGAATATTTAAAAAAAAGATCTATTTGTGGATTCCACGAATATGATTTTTTTTTTTTGGGTCCATTTACATATTCAAAAAGAGGGTTTGTTCATGTATTACATATTTTACATAAATAAGTCTGAGTTCATTCGTAGATCTGAGATTTACCCTGAATTATTACAAAAAAAAAAAAAAAAACTTTTAGTAGCATCTAGCTACAATTTCATCTATGTTTAAAAAGTTTATGGGAGTTTGGTTAATACCCACAATTTCTAAATGGTTTGATCAAGATGCAAAATTAAATGAAATTTTGCGAGTTTGAGATTAGACCAAAGCATGTGATCGACATATTGGTGACTGGTGTGAATTTTCTAAACTGGTGATAGTAAGATCTAAAAAGATAACGAGAGTTTCCAGGAACATAATTAAAATGTGATGTTGATGTTGGTAATTGAAGTCATACGATCCTCATAATTTGGTTTGGTAATAAAAGAAAAATGGAAAGTGAAAGTGGGGACTATGGAGATCCATGCAGATCTTCGTAGGGATTCTAAGTCTAGTGGACCACTTCTTCGTTGTATACATAGTTTTTCATTCATATCGTTTCTAGCAATATATCCATTTTTAAAGTTGAATTTCTAACTGATATAGTGATCATATTGTTATATATAAAGGAACATATAATATTCAGATTTTCTATATTTGTTGTAGAACGATTGTTCAAACAACTATATTTTTTTTTCCAACTACATGTTATTAATAGCTGACTCTAAAATTGATTATCTAGTGTGAAAGATCATTGTTTACATAAGCAAGATCAAAGGACAATGAACACTAGAAAATTTGACTAAACAATAAATCTTTGAATCTCTTTTATATTTATTCATAGTTGTAAATTAATATAAAATGGTTGTTGAGACATCTTTGTTCCGGCGCATAGTTTTTTTTGTTTATTTTATCAATCATGTTACATGTATGGACCACAATCGTTGTATAAGTTTGAAATAGTGATATAATAAAAAAAAAGAATGATATACATTCTTGTTTCATTTTAATATTTTTAATTAGAATGTACAATAAAAATGATATATATATATATATATAAATCCATATCCTTAGAATAAAAAACTGAAATGTGACACATTATTCTTCTGAAAGATGTGTTTTCAATAAAATATTAGTTTTCAATATTTTATGCATTAATATATTCTCCCTTATAAATATTATGCATTTTATAGTTACCGTTTAGTATTATTGATTTGTTCAATTCCTTTTTGTACATGTTTATTCTTCATTCTTCTTAACTTATTTTTCTAAAACCAAAATTATCTTTGCTTTCTTTAACAAAAACAAAAGTTTTTTTTTTCTATTGGAATTTGTAATGTTCGTTTCATAAATAGTCACATGTCAGAATCTTACTTATCAAACAAGCTAAAATGAAAGAATATCGCAAATTATTGGAACAGTTTCATTACGCTTTATGATAATTAAATATCAAATCCTTGCAAATTTGTAATTTGTTTTTTGTTGTGAGTATCTATGATATATATCTTTCAGCTGGGCTAAAACATTGATTCTAAATCATGTGATCAAGTACACAATTCAATCAACGTACAAGACCCAAAAGATTTAACATAAGCCAGTTGGCTATAACTCTCATGGAAAAGAAAGTATAATGTTTTCATAAGTCAGCCAACAAAATAAACAAACACTTCACGATTATACATATGTAACATGGTGGGTCTGATATATATATACATCGCATACTACACAAAAAAAACACACATGACACGTTACATGATATATAACAAAAGACACAATATATATGCCTTGGTATATATACAGATACAATCAAGCAGTCAAAAGACATGTTAAAAACGAAACACGTAGGCTAGCTAAACTTTTTATACGATTGTGAAATGTGTCGGAAGAGAATGTGACATTAATTATAGACATCGGCAAGGATCTTACGACAAGATCAACTCGATCTTGGACTAAGTCAAAGTCTCTTAAACAGGTAGGATTATTGAAAACCATGGCTATGAAGAGAATCTTGAAAGTGGGTCCAAGATCTTGGAAATTTCTTCATAGCCTTTGTCACCAGCAAGAAAGATCACTCCGATTCTCTGCCATTATTCATATCTTTCGATCTTCCTCTTCTTGTCTTCTTTCTCCTTTGACGGATGTGATTGATTTATTCGTACGATAAACTTTTTTACAAACTAAATCTTATCGTAAAATCCATAGAAATTTTCAATCACAAGATTTGTGACAAATACATTATTAAACTACTTTTACTTAAAGTCTTGATAGAATTACGACAAAAAAAAAAAAAAAGTCTTGATAGAATTATTTTTGGTTTTCACATCAAACTGCCAAAATGTGCTACCAATTACCAATTGCCTTGCGTTTAGATTTTACTAATTGGGTTAACTAGTTTACGTTTTGAATCGGTGACGTTTTTTAAATCTTGAATATAACATAAATAAGAGATAATAAAAAACATAAAAATAACTTTAACAACCTAAGTAAATCGTGTCTCAATTTTTCAAAAATGAGCTGAAAATGGAAACCATATAAGAGTGGTTCCGCATACATCGTATGAATCTGATTCAAAGTATATATATATCAACATATTCTGTAGTTGAAATGCATACATTTTCCTATTGATTCGTTTATTTTGTATATATAGTTTCTCATAAAAATTGTTTTTTTATCTTGTATATCATCATAACTTATGTTTACATTTACCAAGCTAATTAAAAAGATTGAGCGAAACAAAAGACTATATCGACTCATAATCGTTTGAGGGGTAAAATAAATTATACGACGAACATTTCTGATCATTCTTCACTTAGAATAGACCATTTTGGCCGACATGCACACGTGACACACCTCACCATTTCAACATTCACTTGATCTAAACACAAAACATCATTTGATATACTCATACATGTGAATTACTTTTCATTCCAATTTCTTTGAAACTTCTTCATAAACTACTTGCTCTCTAAGTTTTAAAATCTGGCCATAAAGTCAAACATCTTTTTTCCATAAAGTTTTAAGAGAACTAACCCATTAACCAAAAAATTCATGAAAGTGGGGATAGAGAGATGGGTTTGATACGGTGACGTATAATCTTTTTGGGAAGTGATCTCTTTAAGTGTAGTTCATTAAAGTGGGGAGAAGTGTACGTGATCAGCCTATGAGAGCCCGATCGAATCTAACCAATATCTTCTCGATGTGTGGGTCCATAATATCTAACAAAAACATCCAGAACCGGAATTCTGACATAACCGGGACATCCCGACATGTTCGTCCCCTTTGTACTATCAACCGGTTTTGGGATTATTGCGGTACAAGTTGTCGTAAGCCANTTTTTTCCTTTTTTTTTTTTTTTTTTTTTTTCGTCCCAAGCTAAATCTTTCTTTTTTTTTTTGTTGAATAATTCAGGAAATAAATTACAGTATCTTCTAATGTATAATTGTATGTGATTAATATGAATTTGATAAGTAACGTGAATTTGATGATACGTCTCATTACAATAATTCACACAATTGTGATATATAAATATATATATATATAGATATATTTATATATATCATTGTTAATTAAAATTGTGATAAGTATTAAATATGATTTTTCAATTGCTAGCTACTTTTATTTTAAAAAAAAACTTAACACATAATATGATAGAAAAACAAGGATGAATAAATAAAACATCGTTACGAAAAATAAATTTGTTAACCTATGGAATATATTCTTCGGACTCCTTAAAATCTATTCGTGCAAATAATGACGGTTACTTCTATCTAAACTCAATGAGTTTTTCCCCTTTTTTTTTCATTTTTGGTAGAGATCTTTTTGCGTTTATACCACAAGAAATTACTATATTCGTTGAATTGGTAGCAGAGCAAGCTCTTCTTGATCATATATATATATATATATATAGTACAACCGCCTAATTTTAATGACAGAAATGTTAGACAAGAAAGAAATTCTAAAAGTATGTATATTAAAGTACAAAAGTAAATAAATTTTAAAAGAAAAAAAAATACAAAATGAATATACCAAAAAAAAAACAAAATGTGCATGTCACAAGACTCACAACTATACTTTAAAAAAGGGGTGTATTTGGTTAACTTTTCATTTTTCATTTTTTTATTTTGTTTTACTTTTCATCTTTCATCTCGCAGAAGAATGGAATTTTGTCCATTTATATGTGGTGCAAGCCTCCAAGGTTACCCCGTATGGCTGCATCAATGTTTTGAGAATGTAGAAAGCTCTTCTGCAATGTATATGCTCTTCCTTTCTTGTCCATGTTTAGCTTTTTCTTTCTTCCTCGGTTTTATATTCCAAACTCGAATTCATGACTTTTTCTTTTGTTAGGTGAATTATTTTAAAGAGAGGGGGGAAAAAACATGTTAACCCTACCAAATCATAATTGTAGAGAGAATCAATAGAAGCATATACAAAAACGTAACCAAAAGGAGAAATAATTTGAGAAAGAAGAATAATGACACTACATGAAGGTTATACAAGTTCATACTAACGAGTGAATAGAACTTACATCTCAACTAGAATCGAATCCAATAACTCACCATCTGATGTCTATAAACTCCTCTAAATCACAACAATTAATCCTGAGTTTCTGGTTCAAGATACCACAAAAACGCAATATCGCAATATGAACAAAGATTTTATGCACTTGTCTTATGTTTTTTTGTTTTGACAAATTCTTAAACCGATTATAAACCTAGTGACTAACCAAATCTAGTTGCTTAGACTCTTGATTCATAACCAATGCTTAATCCGACGATTCTAGTTCACACTTCAACAATGGTACGTCCATATAATCCTTGATATATTTATTCATGTGCCAAATTAAAGTGGGAAGTGAACTCTTTGTCTCTAACTCTTTCTATTATGATTGGGCCTTCTACAATCGGCCGTTGGGCCTTCTACAAGGTCAATGGGCCGTTCATAGCATTAAAAAAACACAGGAAAAAGGTAAAAAATTTGTCTGAGCCCGGGTTCGAACCGGGGACCTCTAGTGTGTGAGACTAGCGTGATAACCGACTACACCACCCAGACTTTGATACTCATATTCAGCACATTAATTATAATAGCGCAACGTTTCAGTGTGGTTAAAAATAATAAAGAGGAAGCAATACTATTTGTTGTTGAAGTATTTGTGGTTTAATAGAGAAAACATTAAATAACATTTCTGAGTTAATTATAAAATATGCCACTCTTAAACATGTTTTGTTTGAATGTCCGCCGGCAGTACAAACATGGGCTTTGTCCCCGATTCCGACACCCATTGGGTCCTTCCCTTTATCTTCGGTATTTGCGAACTTTGATCATCTATTTTGGCGAGTTCAATCGAACGAACAAACTCAGATTTTTCCATGGATAATTTGGTTTCTTTGGAAGTCTAGAAATGATAAGGTATTCAAAAACATTGATCGATCTCCTCCAGATATTCTCGCCTTAGCTGAGAGCGAAGCAATGATCTGGGACCAGGCTCAAATTCCTGATGACCCTGGTTTTCCAAATGATGATATTCCTCTTCCATCTTCGAGTGAGGGTACTAAATGTTGGGTGGACGGCTCGTGGAAAGCAATTGATCGTTTTTCGGGTGTGGGATGGCTTTGTAAATCGGTAGATAAAGTTGATGTTAG